>APFE030863648.1:36203-72544 GCA_000404065.3 Pinus taeda | reverse complement strand
GGACACTTGTACCATCAGATGTCATCAGTGAACAGAGTTTTTTAACTCTCCTTCTATCTTCTCATCATCTTTCTTCTTTGTACCCAGATTTCACACCCTGCGGGGAATTGTAATAAGTGATGCTAGTATGATGTTTCTTGAATTTGTAACAGGCCTAGGATGTGGGACTCGATCAGCAAACGAGTACACCTTGGAGTGTTTTTTTTATCCGGTTAATTATCCCTTCTTTTCAGAGGCGGATAATTCTCTGGATTTTTTCACTCATTTTTACCCCAAAGCCGAGGTGACGGTTTGAAGATTGAGCCCCTGACACATCTTAGTGTCTAGGGTCGATGTATATTACCATACTAGATCACACGAAAAGTTTCGTGGAATTTGGCTAGGTCTAAGTAGGATTTTTTAATAGTTAAAAAATTCCCGCAAAACGGGATTTTTTAATTATTTTTTATGTAAAGGCATAAATAAGTGGCCTTAGGAGATGTCTGGGGCGTATGACCAGTCGAAATTCATCCTCAGAGGCCCAACATTCTCCTAGAACCTACTTTGGGGGTCAAAAAATGACTCAGAGTCCCTCAAAAGGCGATTTTTCAAGTGACAGTGGCAAAATGAAGAAAAAATTCAAAAAAATGAATAATTGGAAAAATTTAATTAAAAATTTTTCCAAAGTCAAAATAAGTCAAATTTTGACATGGAAGTCAAGCAGAGGATCAAGGGTGATGTGGCAAGCAATGTGGGGCCCACCACATAAAGTTTCAGGCTCAAAGTCAACAGAAGGTCAAAGTGCCAAGCAAGTCAAAGTTCCAGGTTGAAGTTCATAAGGCAATGGATTTTTTTTTTTTGTTATAACTTTGATTTAAATTTCAAAGGCTGAAATATTATAAGGTAAATGTTTAAAATTTGTGAGTGGGGAGGGGACCCACCTCAGCCCACCATTGAAATACGCATGCCAAGTCCGTACGAAAGGCAATTCTACAGCATTTACGTTGGCAACAGCCCAGTCAACAGTCAACGCAGATTTAAAGGGATCATACGCAGTTTACGTGGGCCCACTCAAAGCTCAGCCAGCAAAGCATTCAACGTGGACAGCATATACAGCAAAGTTAACGTGGATCGCTGAACAGCATTCAACACTGGCCAATAAAATTGTAACGCAGGTTCACACAGCAAAACGTGGGCAGTCTCATGTTAATCCTACAGCAAGTTTAACGTGGGCAGCCAAAAGGAATGTACGCAAGTCAAACAGCAGTTTTGCTGGCAGCCAATCTCAGCAAGTTTAATGTAGGCAAGTTTAACGCATATATGTCACAGCTTCCACGCTGGCACAACAGTATTTAACGCAGAATCGTGGGCAGGATATCAGCAGTTTAACAAAGGCAATCTATAGTGTTTACGTGGCCAGAAATACGTGGGCAGCAATGTACATACACACTCAGCAATTAAAACAGCAGTTGCATGGGCAGTCAAGCAGTAGTTTGCATGGGCAGCCTACAGCAGTTATCTTCAGGATCACAAACAGTCATATCAGCCACTTGGAACTTGACTTGAAGCATTGAGATCTTCACCATTGCCACTTGTCATGGTCTTTTTTCATTGGGATTGTCTCCCATTTTCCTATTTATATGAGCCTTGGGCTCTTATTGTATCATCATAGAACGAGCTATTGGGCTGGCGGAGACTCTGCTAGATTTTGTACTCAGCTTTCACATAAATAAATAAAAGTCTGTGTGGTTACTAGCTTCTCTTGTGGTGCATGCTTTGGTACATGAGGTATACCTGTGTCGTTTGATATTCATTTGATTTTCATTTGCTATCTAGTTGTGTTTCTTTGTGCATTTGCCTGAAGGCGCTATTGTCTAGGGAGGAGAGATTTGCAGCTATCTCAAATCTCCTCTGGGCTTGGTATATTTTGTACACTTCTTGTAGCTTGTCCATTCTCGGTTGAATGACAAGCTCAACTTGGTCTCTATATGCCAAGTCTCTTTGCACTAACAATTCGTTTGCAAGAGTTTTCTGTGTTTTCAAGGGATAGGTTGCCAGCTCTATTGGAGTGTGAGGACTTCTTCGGCAGGAATAGTCACCTCCAACGATATCGAAGGTCCCACAAGTTGTTCAAGCCAGCAAGCTCATTAGACACCAAAAGATTTATTTAAGAGGGGGTTTCCTGAGCCCTTTGCTTAGTTTCTATCTTGAAAAGTTATCACATATTTTCTCCTTTCATTTAAAAGCATTTGTTTTCATTCTGAGCATAAAAAGAAATACAAATAAAAATCTTTTCATTTCTGAAAGAGCAACGCTTTGAAGGCACTGGTCATTTATGTGTTTCATGCTTATCGTATGGTTAATGGCTATTGCTTATATCATGTTTTGCTTATAGATCTTAGATAAATAATCTTTTTTTTTAACTCTAACAAATTCTCCTAGAAATTCACATCTTTGCTTTTAGCTTAACTTTCCATTAGGGACCACCCCCCTTAGCTAACCTAGGAGATAGCTAAAACGGAGAGAGTTGGGATCAGTGTGACAGCCCCTTCTCTGAGTTCCCTGCCACCAACCACACCTTGTGGGGTTGAAGGCTTTTCTCGCCAACTGGTAGGTAGGTGCAGGCGGCAGGGTCAACACACAGCTTACAAGTACAACTTTGGTGATCAATGATGATAAATGTTATATATTGAATTTTGAAAGCTTGAAACTTTAATATTGATGAATCATGAGACTCAATATGTTGCATGTTACTATGTTACTAACTTGTGGGCATGGTTGATGAAGATTATAACTTCTAGATGATTGTTGTTATATGGTTCAATTTATGTTTTTTTATGTTTTTTACATCTAATTCATCATTCTACATGTTTTTGTTGACAGATATGTATCAAAATATAAAAATATAAAAAATATATTATATTATATAAAAAAAACTCCGGGATTCGCTCCCAAACCGGGAGCTTCTGAAAATGTTGCTCCCGCACCCGTTTTTGCTCCCGCTCCCATGTAACACTGGTTTAAGCATTGACTACCACATACAATATGCACACACAATCTTTTGTGATATATATACATAAACAGCGAAAGAAATACTCATCAGCATGACAACCCAGATATCGCCCTAACGTCGAGGTGCCACACGCTTCCTTAACCCATCAAGAGATTGCTCCAGTTTCAGTGTTAAGGATGTCTTTGGCCTTTCTTCCTACGAAGGTTTCAACATAGGCTCATGTTTTGTGGGCAGTTCAGCATATTTCTCTACAGGGTTTGTATTCCCCGACCCTAGGGAATGTCGGAACTCCAAAAAAAACAGTCTGCAAATCTCTCGGAACTTTCCCCAACTCCCGCTGAAAAGGTAACGTTCCCATATAGTTCCAAAGCTCCCGGGAGCACAGGATCCATTGGAACGGGTTTCCCACCTCTCAAGAGCGGTTCCAATGTAACAAAGTAATTAACCCATAGGAGGGTTGAAATGTTGATGTCATGCATACATAGGCCTCCTTTAGGCAAGCATCAGGCTCCTCTAGTGCCAAGATGAGTGTAGATGGCTGCAAAAATCAAGGTCTAAGGGTTAGCCCCTAGACTTCCATGCAAATCATCTTGTGGACCCCAATTTTGGGGTTGGGGCACACAAGTTGGTCTCATGGGTCTTCTGGTGGTGGAATAGCCTGGTTTTGCTTCAACGTTGAGGGTTTTGAGGATGGTGTTATCCCTCCCATGTCTCAAGGGGTGAGACAAACCTTATCTAAGCCTCGAATCAGCTGCCAAACCATGTGATCACTGCCAAGCCAGCTGGGGCATCCTGGTCCAAGTGCATCATCTCCTGAATAATATGGGGCAAAGTGCAAGCTTGCTGAGGTGTTGAGGGTGCCCATGGATATGAATGATACTCTACAAGTGACAGGGGTCTCGTGGCTCTCAACGCTTCACCTGTAGGGTGTCATATGCTCCTCTAATGTGCAAACCCTAAGGAGACCCCACTTGCCCTTGAAAAAAAAATTGCACATGGGAAAATATTATTTTTAATGCGGGTCCAAATCATATTTAAAAGTACAAGTCAGCGTAAAGGAGAAATTCAACCCCTGAAGAACTCATATAAATAGACCAAGCTTGGCATCACTTGGAGGCATCACATCACACATCCATGTTCTTTATTTGGTTCGATCTAATCTAAAATTGCAGGGTCCAGGTTCACACATACGAGAGGAGAGAGAAATTTGTTGACCGAGTTTGACTTCGGTCTTGGCATCTTTGACCAGCGTTGACTTTGGGAGTTTTGTCTTGGTTTGACTTGATTTTTGGACTTGTTCTGGAAGGCTGAATTCAGGGAGAAAACCGAAATTTTTTGGGCACTTTGGCCATCTTTGACCGCAGGTCTAAGGCTAGGGTTTTTGTAGGTCAAACTATTGACTTTGACCGATTTGTGTGCAAAATTCTTGGACTATTTGACTGAGTTTGACTAAGAAAATGAGGCCGCAGTTACTACTAGGATGACCGAATTCTTTCGAGTTGATTTGACCGTTGACTTTGGACTAGTTAAAGTTGCGTTGACTGCGGTTGTTTTTTACTTTGACTAGGCTGAAAAGTTGCGAAATTGATATTTGGCCAGTTTTGACTTTTGTCTCGTTTCTTATTGGATATTGGATTGGTTGTCTTGAAAAGTCAAGGCTTTGACCGTTGACTAGTTGTTGGATGTACTTGGACTATGTATCCTTGCTGAACATTTGATGAACATCTATTAGAAGAAGAATTTGGTTGGATTTTCCCCCTTGTGGGGTTTTTCCCTGGTCTTCGACATAAATCTTCATGTCTCATTTAATCTTGGTTGTCTTCTATTGTGTGTATTGTTTATTATTCTATCTACAATTGCTTACTAACATTGGATGATTGAAATTATTTGGAAAAAGTGATTGCTACTGAAAAAAGAAATTGTTAAAGTGATTGTTATAGCAAAGAACATTGGAAAATTAACATGGTATCAAAGTTGAGATGAAGACAAGCCCAAGGACACAAAAGCAATCACCCCTTTGAAGAGATTTGATATGCTAAAGTTCATTTGACTTAGTCAAGATGTCTACCTCATATTTCAAGACTGAGGAGAAGCTTAATGACTCATCAAACTTTGCTCCATGGAGGGCTAGGTTGGATCTAACTTTGGAGGAGAATGGCAAGGTACCTAAGCCTCCAAAGAGTGCTTCTGCTGCTGTCAAGTCCAAGTACAAGAAAGGTGAGGTCAAAGCTAAGAAAATCATTATTGATTCTTTGAGAGATCATTTGATCACTTATGTTTCAAAATTGAAGAAGTCCAAGAAAATGTATGATAAGTTGATTGGGATGTATGAAGTCAACAACTTGAGCCAAATTCTTGCTTTGAAGAATCAACTCAAGGACACCAAGATGAACAAGGGTGAGACCATTCAAGCATACTTCATTAGGATATCTCAACTCAAGGATCAACTTTTGACTGTTGGAGAGATTGTAACTGACAGTCAACCGGTGTTAATTTCCCATGGAGGTCTTCCTATGATATGGGAGACATTTATTACAACCATTAGCAACAATGACAGGTTTCCCTCATTTGATGAGTTGTTAGGCAAATGCACTCGAGAGGGGTCCACGATGATCTCTAGAGGAAGAATTCAAAACCATGAAGAGGGAGAGCCCACTGCCATCTCTGCCCAAGCCAAGAAGAGGAAATAAAGAGGAGGAACATTTAATTCAAGAAAGCTTGCACCAGCGTTCAAGAACTCTAATAGAAGATCTAAAAGGGGCGTATCAAAAGTTCAATGCTTCAAATGCCACAAGCATGGTCATTTTGCCCGAGACTGTCCAAAAAATGAAAGTGCTCCAAGTTCCAACAACAATCACCGCGGCTACAACAACAACAGGTCTAACAATAGAAGAAGAAGAGAAGCTCCTGCTACTCGTGAAGAAGGTCATCATCCTAGAGATCAAGGAATCCAAGGTATGATAATAATGCAGTTGAACTCAATCTGAGTACTTTCTTGTTTCTACAATTTCTAATTCTTGGTAAATAGTGGGACTTCTAGACATTTAACTAGCTATAAAGAAGTCCTCTCAAACTTTAGATAGTGGGACTTCTAGACATTTCACTAGCTATAAAGAAATCCTCTCAAACTTGGTAGAGAGGGAGTCAGATTTGAAGATAATATTTGGGGACAATTCCACATATCCTGTGAAGGGATTTGGATATGTTTCCTTCCATTTGAAATATGGTCAAATCATACATCTACGTGATGTCTTATATGTGTCGGGATTGAAGAAGAACCTTGTCTCAATTTCTGCCATGGAAGACTATGGGACAGGATAATTCGTTCTCCTGTGGAGAGGATGATTAGTTCTCCTGTCGAGGCATCCTACCCATGCAGTGTGGGACTCATGGGAAGTACCTCTCATCTGATCAATCAGCAGGGAAATGGGGTTAGGGACCATAGTAGTACTATCAATGGACGCATTGTTGTATCTATCGTACTCCCTATGCTAGGATGACCTCCATTGATCTGGGATCAATAAAACTAACTTTGGGTAATGGGAAAGTAAGCTGGAACTAACTTCGAGTTAGTAGAGAATCGTATGAGACATTCTCGATCAATTCTTCTTCTTCGAGGTTCAGCAGAGCAAAACTGAGCAGAGCTTAGCAGAGCAAAGTAGTGCAGGGCACTGATCGCAAAGATAGTACAGTCAGACATATGCATCAGCAAATGGAGTTCTCACTAGTTGAGAGGGAGTGTTAAAATTGGCAACTAGGGCCAATCTCCATGTGGGTCATCTTATTTATGGCAGCTGATATTTTTCTTGGATCCCTCTCATCGAGAGGTGTAGGATTGATCTAAAGATCATCCGATTCCGACAAGTATTCATGGAGATATGAATTTATTTGTGTGATGGGACAATTCGTCAAGGTCGGCCAGCAACCAAATTGCCCCCACTTGCGCTCAACGTTTTAGTATAAATAGAGGTGCCTTGAAGGTCATTTGTACACACACTTCTTGTGATCTCTTCCTCTCCACTTGTCTTGGGTTTTGGTGGGAGGAGAGATCCTAAGAAGACAATGCTGCCCTAATGGAGAAGATGCCCTAAACCGCAGTAATGAAGATGATGCCCTAAAACGCAGTCATGGAGAGGATGCCCTAGCTCAACGATGTCATGGAGAAGGCATGCCCTAGATCTAAAGCCATGAGAAGGAAGAGTCTTGGACGTGCCCTAGCCGCAGTCAAGAGGGGCAGTAAAAGTGTAAGCCCTCAATGCAGCCAAGAAAAGGGCCTTCCGTCTAAGGGAGTTTCAACGCTATCCAAGGAGCCCTAGAGGAAGCCCTAGCTGCAGAAATTAAGAGGAAGTTTGCAGCCGTATGGACGTTGTTAAGAGGGATATGCCATGCCCTCATCCACTATACTAAAAGAATCAAGGACGCAGTCAAAGGGGTTCTTAACTTGTAAAAGACTTTGCTGCCATGGGGAAGCCCTACTGCCTAAACTGTTGATCTAAATCAAGGCAGCCCTAAACGCTGTCTTTAAAAGATGTTCTAGCCGTAGTAGGAGGAAAGTACTAGCAGCCATTGAGGGAAAGGTATAGCTGCTGTGAAAGGAAGGTCTGATCGCAGTCATAGGAGGCCTATTTCAATAGTCAAAAGAACCTCAACCACAGCAAGAAAGAGATTGATCAGCGTGTACATTTGAGAGTTGTTTCAGGGGTAAAATTAAAGGGCTGAACTGCTTGGTGGTAGGAGGTTTGAGTAAGCTCTTGCTGGAAGGATATCAGCCACTCTATAGGCTGTCATAATCATGTTCTAAGGACTGTTGTATGCCACTTGAATGCCACTGTAATAAGAAGTGAGCATAGACATAGTTCAGTCATTGTTAGGGCTTGAAGGCTACTCTGAATTGTAAAGGAAATGATATTTCCTTGGAGATCAATTGCAGTCAAATCTAGGCAGATTTTAAGGACTATTAGGAGACTGCACCTTGGACCTGTTAAAGGAGTCTAGCTGCTCTGCTAGGCTGTAAGCCATAGCAAGCAGCTAAGACTGGTGAGTGCAATGGCATGATGGATGTAGCATGATGGGTGCAGCATTGGGTACAGCTCAGTGATGGGAGCAGCACTGTGATGAGAGCAGCTCAGTGATTGAGTGCAACACAGTCACAAGTGCAGCATGATGATTAAGAGCAGCAAGTTGTGTACACCGTGATGAGGTACAGCTCAGCAGTGGAGCAGCATGGTGCAGCTCAGGAACATGGTATGATGTTGCAGCATGGTGTAGCACATGGACGATATGCAGCACAATGATAGGTGGAGTCACCTTGGAGAATCAGTTGAAGCAGCATATCTTCAACTGATCTCATGTAGAGATGATCGATTCTCTTATCTAGAAAGTCGAAGTGTTGACTTCTGTTGTAAATGTACTATCTTTATCTCTCTCTCTGTTGAACTATTGAAGAACATATAAGAAGAATTGATTAAGGGTTTCCCCACATTGGGGTTTGTCCTTGGCTAGCACCATATCTTGTGTCCTCTTGTCTTGGCATGTCTTCTACGATTTATGTTTATGTTCTATCTGCAATTTACTTTAATGCTCATGTGATTGAGCAAATCTGGAAAAGATATTGAGCTAACTATGAAAATTGAAATAAATTGCTCTAAGCATAGAACATACCAAAATTAACATTCATGCACTGTTGTCAACACTTCTCTACACTCCTCAATATCTGACTGAAACTAGTCCGCAACTGTCACTCTGGAACTGACTGCACCAACTGACATTGATCCATCTGCTACTGAATATTGTGGGCCCCTGTAGAAATGATCCAAGAGAAAACACTATCCAATGCTTACCTCAATGGACCCTGCCCATCTCTGCGCAACTCTCTGGAGTCTAGAACTCTGTCTCCCCACTTCTCTCCTAGAGGTATAGTTGCATATCGTGTGTGAATTGTTCCTCCAATTTACAAGATACCTAGTCTATCTCTGCGGACGTTGTCGCTCGATCCTGCTTCTCCTTCTTGTCCTCCTTCCTCTGAGGACATTGAGTACTATAGTGGCCAAACTCGCCACACTTGAAGCACTTGATCTTGGATAGATCCTTTTTCTTCTTCTTCTCTTTTTGCGAGCCTTGTCACTGACTGGGACCTTTTGCTTTCCCTTTCGATGCAAGGGCCACATATTTTTCCTCCTTTACACCCTTCAATCCTCTGCTGCTACAGTCATTAATGGAGCTCTTTACTAGAGATCTTCCCACATCCGGTCCCACCCAAGCAGTTGATCTTGTCCCAAAACTCCTTGGACAAAGTTCTCTCATTCCTTGGTGACATTGTTGAGGGTTAGATGCACAAGCTTTGTAGCTTGAGGTGCTTCCCCTACTGCTGCAAACTCATTCCTGATATGCTAAATTTTGGTGAGGAAGAGGTCAATGTCTTCACCCTTTTGCATACGAACATTCCTCAATTTTTTCTTCAGGAACATCTTTTGTTGCTCAGAAGGATTTTAATATAGTGAGGCAATAGTGTCCCACATTTCTTTGGTTGTATTCTTGGTTGCAACATAAGAGACAATATGATCTTGAATTCATCGAGAATCAACCGCTTTGCACTGGCCATCTCCTTATTGTAATTAGCTAGCTAGTCTGCATTTGTAGGCATGGCTACAACTCGTTATGCGTACATCTTTAGTCCATACTCGTCTAGCAAGGACATCTTGGCCTTCCAAATACAATAGTTCGATGCACCCTCTAATCTGTACTGATCTCAAAGTCCTGTTGAAGCCATTACAGCAAAAACTCAACCTAGGACGGAAATTTCCCTCTTTCACCTACTCGGCCGCTAGCTCTGCTATTCGCACTCCTTTCTAGAGTGAGAAAATTTGTCTGTTACAACTAGAAAATGTGGATTTTTGAACTAGAAGCCCTCTAAGAGAAACTCCCTTTGTGTGTGCAATTTCTCTTCCACCCAACATTGATTCTGCTACTACAAACTGCTGTGAAACCCTATTGTGCCCAGACAAAAACTCTACTCTGTGAAAAATACTATGTTGCTCACCTCTGCCTGTTGGAATCACTTTCCCGTACAAATCGAACTTTCTTGCCTTTTGCCACTGGAAAATTGAATCGTGTCCATCAATTTGCATTTCCTGGCTAGGCACTACGCAACCTTTGAAAAAATTCGTCGTGTTGCTCCCTCTAAACAACAAAATTCTTCCTCTTCAACTCTGAGCTTCCTGTCTGTCAACTGTGCCTTTGATACCATGTGAAAAATTCTAACTCTATTGCAGCCACTGGAAATTATTCTTCTAACTGTAAATTTAATTATGTAATTTATTTGCTGCGGCAAACAATGAATAAAATCAAAAGTGCAATTTTCACCATAAAAACGCTGCCGAAAATAAAATGTTGGGAACTAAGAAGTATACTAGCACACACATAAAAATGATACAAATATTTTTGGACGATTGTCCCCGGACAAGCCCAACGTGGGAAAATCAGTGCAACCGCTGAGGGTTTTTATTATTATGCAACAGTGAAATTCTGAGCACAATAAAATGACGCCAAACTAGCATTTCTATCAAAGAGAAATACTGGAAAAATCAACTGAGGTAAATTATCCTCCTCACCAAGCAATCCCAATACAATCTGACAACTCCAAGTAAGTCGTCCAAACCTTTTGTGCGGGCTTCTACGTCACCTTTGGGCAGCGTATAACATGCTTCGGCCGGAACAACTGCTACTCAAGACGTTTTGCCTGCTACTGCTCTAGAAACGATCCTCTAGGCCTTTGACAATTGAATTCACCTCCACTTCAACTAAATTGAACTGCCTCTTTGAGGCTTTTGCTCTGCCCCTACGTAGCCTCCGGGAGAAATAACTCAACCTCCTCTCCTAACTCTTCGGAATTGGAAGGAAGTGTCGAAAAGTACAAGGTGAGGTTCGCAGCTAGAGGATAGTTCCAAAAAGAGGGAGAGGACTATGATGAGATCTTTGTGTCGGTTCACTGATATAATATCATATGATCTATCGTTGCTCCTGATGCTAACCAGGGATGGACACTTCACCAAATGGATGTGAAGGTTGCATTTCTCCATGGCATTCTCAAGGAAGAGGTATACTTGGAGCAACCACAAGGCTTTGAGGAGCATGACAGGAAGATTGATGTATGCAGGTTGAAGAAAGCAATCTATGGATTAAAGCAAGCCCCCGGGCCTTGGTATGCCTACACTGAGAGCTATCTAATGAAGCTTGAATTTACGAGGAGCAATGTTGATCCAAATCTCTACTTCAAAGTCGTCCTAGGTATGCCCCTGATTTTGGTATTATATGTTGATGATTTATTCTTAACAGGTGGAGAGCCTAGTACTCTCCAGTGTAAGAGGGAGTTGGCCTTTGAGTTTGAGATGAAAGGCCTTGGTTTGATGCATTATTTCTTGGGCTTAGAGGTGTTGTAGAGACCTAGTGAGATTTTCCTTTCTCAAGGGATATATGTTATCAAGCTGCTAGAAAGACTTGGAATGGTGGAATGCAAGTCCATGGCCACACCGATGGAGATGAATTTTAAGAGGTTATGTGGTGAAGTTGTGGAACTTGATCTAGCAAATCCTTCTGAGTACCGACAATTGATTGGAGCACTGATGTTCTTGGTGAACATTAGACCAAATATGTTTTGTTGTCAACACTCTGAGTCAATTTATGGTTGAGCTACTTCATGCACACTGGGTTGCAGCTAAGCATGTGCTGAGATACATGCATGGGACTATCAATCTTGGATTGAGATACATGCATGGGACTATCAATCTTGGATTGAGATACATTGTCGGAGATGTCAAACTTCATGGATACATTGATGTTGACTAGGTCGGAAATGTTGTTGATAGAAAGAGCACATCAGGATGTTGTTTTAGCCTAGGGCCTGCCATGATATCTTGGATGAGCAAGAAGCAGAAGCATGTTGCCCTTGGCATGGTTGAGGTTGAGTACATTGCTACTAGCATGGCTAGCTGTGAGGCAATATGGTTGAGGAAGCTCATGGGGAGAGTTGTTTGAGTAGGTACTGGATATGATTGCGATATACTATGACAACAAGAGTGGGATCCAACTTTCAAAGAATCCACTGCTCCACGACAGGTCCAAGCACATTGAGATTAGATATCACTATATCTAAGATATGGTGCAAAGAGGAGCCATAAGACTCTATCACATTTCGACTGATGAGCAGATAGTCGACATTCTTACCAAGCCTTTGCCGAACGGGAAGTTCTTGGTCTTCAAAGAGCAGCTTTGACTGGTGGAAGTAACCCTTCCGAGAAGTGGTCACGGTTGATCGAGAACACTGAGTTGTGATCTTCCCCCCCAGTATTTGGAGCTCTGAGGAGGGGAATGGAGCCAGAGAGCTCCTATGGTTGAGGATGATAGGGTGTGTTTGATCCTTGTCACTTGTGGCAAGTTGTATCTATCCCCTAATCCCATGTTGTCATTAGAGGGATGTTTGATCCTTGCCACTTGTGGCAAGTTGTGTGCGTTCTCGAGGCATGTCTGATCCTTGCCATAGCAAGTGGTATATGTTGCTTACTGTCAAGTCCGAAACTTGACCGAATACACCCCAGTGTGCATCCTATCCACAAGTTGGGCTTGTTGGGATTACCACCCATCTGGATAATGGGTGAGGAGATTTGAGACAAGTTTGATCCTTGTCATTTATGACAAGTGGTATCTATCGTCAGAATGTAGGTGTTATACCACTTGATTCTTGAGGATCAATGTGGAAAGATCAACTGACAATAGGATGTGTGTGATCCTTACCTCTCATGGTAAGTGGTATCTCGCCTATTGCCATTAGATATAGGGTGGTAGATTGATCTCCCCTGTGATGATTCTTCTTCTTTAGATCGAGACATCATTGATGAGATGAGATGAGACAAATGTGAGATGATGCAACGATGATGAGACAGGTACTGTGAAAATTCTATCACTGTAGCCACTGATTTACTTTTCCTACTTATTTCATCATAAGCTATTTATGAAATTACTTCAACAAACATTAAAATAAATATTGCTGCAGATATCACACCATAATACAAAAACAAACATATGCACACATTGACATAGTTATTTTGGACTAATGTTCCCGGAAAAACCCAATGTGGGAAAACCGATGCAGCAAGGGAGTATTTTATTATTCAGCAATTTTCTTGTACAACAGGGTGCCAAACTGGCTTACCCACAGATAGACAAACTTCCAACACTTTTTAAACCCAGCGTAGGCCCTTCTAACCTCTGTTATAGCCTGAAACCCTTTGCATCAGGGTACTGAAGCTCTGCGCAGTCTCTCTAGGCTTCTGCGTCACTCCTGCAGCCTCTGCGTGGATGACGCAGGCCCTTCTGGCTCTATGCAGTCTCTATTGCCTCTACGTGGCTTCCTCTGGCTCTGCGTCTGCCTCTTCTACACTGATCTCCCGTCTCTCTGTTCCGTACTTGCTACCTCCTGACGGCTCTCCAGACCACTGGTTCAATTTCTCAGCAAACCCCGCTCCCTAAATTAAACTGACTGGTCTCCCTCAGTATATTCTCCAAGTGCCCCTCAAGCCTCCTTTTATACTTTTTCTGTTGACATCTCAACGGCCGAGATTAAGTCCCTAATCAACTGCTAAGATTAGATCTGGCTTGATCCAAGTCTTTTGGACCATTCTAACACATATTCATATTAATACACATTAATATTTTATTTTCCCTAAGTTTAGACTTAGGGACTCCATTAAAAATATTAATTATTTTAATATCTCCTTATCTGTTTAGAATCTACCCAAACCCTTTCTGGGTATTGGAGATCTTATGTGCCCCAACCTCTCCACCAAATTTCGTGGCTAGAGCACATCCGATGCTACCCCAAATCAACACTCCCTCTTAGCGAGGCCTGTGCTCTAGCAATACTCCTCACTAAGTATTACTCTGATCATCCGACATCAGTACCTGTGTTGATGCTAGGCCTTCCTGCCCAACATCCTTTGCAATGTTGCCTCCTGTACCGCTACCCATGACTCTACTACTACCTCTGTAAAACAGCTCCCTCTGCATCCGTGTTGCTGCTGGTCCTTTCTCCCAACACTGAATCCGCACTGCAACTTCCTCTACATCTGTGCTGCTATTGGTCCTTTCTCCCGACACTACATCTGCACTGCAACTCCCTCTTCATTCATGCTACTAACACACTACTTCTGAAAGGGGTTCTTTACCATCCCCATCTTTTCCCTAAAGTAGTCAAATTTTGACTTTCCAAGGGCTTCCGTGAGGATATCTGCCACTTGTTCCCCTGTAGGAGTGTAGCTCAACTGTACAGCTCCTCGTTGGACACAATCTCTGACAAAGTGATACCAGATATCAATATGCTTCGACCTATCATGGAATACTGGATTCTCAGAGAGTTTGATGCTACTCTAATTATCACACATGATCCCAATCGCCTCCATATATCTTCTTAATAGGTTTACCAGCAGTTTTCTAAGCCATATGGCCTCACACAAAGTTGTGCTTACTGCCATATATTTTGCCTCAAACGAGCTCAGAGCCACAGACTTCTGTTTCCTACTGCACTAAAAAAGTCATTCTTGATCCAATGTTGAATCAGTACTCAGAGGTACTTTTTCGATCCACTGAACCTCCTGCCTAATCTGCATTAGTAAATCCACTCAACCTGATATCCTTCCCCTTGTTGTACAAGAGCCCATAAACAACTATTCCCTATAAATACCTGAGAACGTGCTTGGTTGTTGCCCAGTAAGCCCTCTTTGGTTCCACCATGAACTGACTGAGGGTGTTGACAGCGTAGCAAATATCTAGCCTGGTATTGACTAGATACATTAGGGACCCTATGAGTTGTCGATATAGGGTGGGATCGACATCCTTGTCTTCTGATGCATCAATCTTCTTCCAGTTGGTGATCATTGGCGTAACCATTTGTCTGCAGTCTGCCATCCCGAACCTTTTCAGGATTTTTGTAGCATACCTTCCTTGCCCAAGGAAGATTTCTTCTTTCTGCTGCCAAAACTTCCAACCCTAGGAAATAGTGCATTCATCCCAAATCCTTCATATCGAACTCTGTGGCTAGATTCTTCTTGCAGTCTTCAATGAGTTTGGATGATCCTGTCCGTAAGAGATCCTCCACATATAATACTAAGATAAGTGGCTCGCTCTTTATGACCAGATAGTAGAGATTAGGATCCGCGTCACTCTTGACAAACCCCATCTTCTGCAAGTAGCCATCTATTTAACCATACCACGCTCTTGGTGCCTGCTTCAACCCATACAAGGCTTTCTTCAGTCTGCATACATGAGACTTCTTTTCATGAGTTTCAAAGCCCTCTGGTTGTTCAATGTATACTTCTTCTTCTATTACCTCGTTCAGAAATGACGTCTTGACATCCATATGAGGGATCTCCCATCCCATCTGGGCTGCAAGAGATATCACGATCCTAATAGATGTATACCTGGCTACTGGGGCGAAGGTTTTCTCATAGTCAATCCCTTCCTTTTGAGCATACCCCTTAGCCACAAACCTAGCCTTGTATTTTTCAACACTGTCGTCCGCAGCATATTTGATCTTGTAGATCCACCTTGAACCTACCACAGATCTGTCTTGAGGCCTTGACACCAACTCCCAGACATCGTTTACCATTATGGAGTTATACTCCACCGTCGCATATAGCCAGACCTGATGTTGAGCTACCTCCTTGAAGCTAGCAGGCTCCCCATCCTGAGCTACTAACACCTAATATCTATCTAGCTGTTTTCGCTCCCTTTTACTGTTCCTTGGCTCTCCGATGAAGTTCTCTGCATCACGCAGAATCTGACAAAGTTCCCTGCTGGTTCTTCCTCTGCCAACAAGTGCTTCTATTCGCTCCTCTTCCTCATCCTGAGCATCTTCCTGATCTGAGGAAGAATTCTTCACTTTCGTTGGTTGTAGAGGCATGACCAACGGATCCTCTTTTGACTGCTCCTTGGAAGGCATTTCGCAAGATCTTCTGAAAGCTCTGTCCTCCATGAACTTTACATCTCGTCGTACTACTACCTTCCTGCTCCCTGGAAGATAGATTCTGTATGCCTTAGCGTTCTCACTATATCTTGCCAGATAGCCCTTTTTTGCAGTGTGATCCAGCTTCTTCCTCTTTTCTTCGGGTATGCGACAATATGTCAAACTCCCAAATATCCTGAAATGACTGACTTCAGGTGTCTTCCCAGTGAAGACTTTCTCTGGAGTGATCTTGCCCACTGCCCGATGAGGAGTCTTATTCTGAACGTAGACAGTTGTGGTGCATGCTTCCGCCCACAGGAATTTTGGCATATCCTGATCATACAGCATGGCCATAGCTGCTTCTACAATAGTCCTGTTTTTCCTTTCTGCTACCCCATTCTGCTCCAGATTGTAGGGAGTTGTCCACTCTCTTTAGATGCCCTCCTTAACGTAGTAATTGGTGAAGTCCTTATCGACATACTCTCCACCATTATCTGAGCGCAAGACTTTTATTTTCTTACCTGTCAGATTCTCCACTAGAGCCTTGAACTCTTTCAATCAACAAAAATCCTCATCCTTGGTTTTCAAAAAATAGATCCAAGTTTTCCTCGAGTGGTCATCAATGAAGGTAAGGAAATACTCGGCAACATTGAGAGCTTTGACGGACATAGGTCTGCAGATATCTGAGAGTATCAATCCTAGTACACTCTTGGCCCTGCTGTTGCTCCTAGGAAATGTCGCCTTGGCATACTTTCCTAGAGTGCATCCCCTGCATACATCATCTCGTTCCGTACTCAGATCCGGAACTCCAGTTACAATGCTCCTAAGAATTCTCAGAGCTCCATGGTGCAAGTGACCCATCCTTCGGTGCCATAGTTCGTTCAGGTCTTTGTCCCCATGACTACCTATTAGTGCCATTGGAGATTCTAGTTGTAGTCTATACAACCGATTACTTTTGATCCTGATCTGCACTTTCTTTTTCCAACTCGAGTGTTTGACGTATACCTTTCCTTGATGAAGTAGACGGCATAGCCCTTGCCTTCTAGTTGTGACACGAAAAGTAAGTTCATCCCCAATCCTGGTACATGCAGTACATTTGTGGTACGAAACCGCTCTCCCGATTCTGTCTAAAAAACTATGGTACCCTTTCCTACTGGAGTACACTTTGCTTTGTTCCCCATGGTGATCTAAAAGTTCATCTTCTCTTCTCGATATTTTGAGAAACGCTCCCTAATTCCCGTCATATGCAACGAGGCTCCACTGTCTATATACCATACTTTCGATGATGCAGCACTAGTCATGCAAGCCACTTCTTCTTCCAACTTGGAAGCCAACATAGAGAAATCGAAATCTCTCTCTTGTGCAATCTTTTGAAAATCTGCGAGAGTCCCCTGAGGTGGATGCCTCTGCATCGTGGTCTCGACTCATAACTGATTTTCCCTTTCTGTCTTTGATTACTTGCACTGATACCAACTGAAAATTCTATCACTGCAGCACCTAGTTTAATTTTCCTACTTATTTCATCATAAGTTATTTATGAAATTACTTCAACAAACATTAAAATAAATATCGTTGTAGATATCACACCGTAATACAAAAACAAACATATGCACACATTGACACAGTTATTTTGGACTAATGTCCACGAAAAAACCCAATGTGGGAAAACCAGTGCAGCAAGGGATGATTTTATTATTCAGAAATTTTCTAGTACAACAAGGTGCCAAACTGGCTTACCCACAAATAGACAAATTTCTAGCAGTTCTTCTAAATCTAGCGTAGGCCCTACTGACCTCTACATCAGCCTGAAACCCTCTATGTCAGCCTACTGAGGCTTTGCACAACCTCTCTGGCCTTTTGTGTAACTCCTGCAGCCTTTATGTGGATGACGCAGGCCCTTCTGGCTCTATGCAGTCTCTGTTGTCTCTACGTGGCTTCCTTTGGCTCTGTGTCTGCCTCTTTTGCCTCTGCGTCGATCTCCCGTCTCTCTGTTCCATATGTACTGCCTCCTGACTGCGCTCCAGACCACTGGCTCAATTTCTCAGCAAACCCCGCTCCAGAAATTGAACTAATTGATCTCCCTCAGTGTGTTCTCCAAGTGCCCCTCAAGCCTCCTCTTATATTTTTCATGTTGACATCTCAACGGCCGAGATTAACTCCCTAATCAACGACTAAGATTAGATCTGGCTTGATCCATGTCTTTTGGACCATTCTAACACAGATTCATATTAATACACATTAATATTTTATTTTCTTTAAGTTTAGACTTAGGGACTCCATTAAAAATATTAATTATTTCAAGATCTCCTGATCTGTTTAGAATCTGCCCAAACCCTTTCTGGGTATTGGAGATCTTATGTGCCCCAACCTCTCCACCAAATTTCATGGCTAGAGCACATCCGATGCTACCCCAAATCAACACACCGGTTTTCCCACATTGGGTTTCTCCAAGGACATTAGTCCAAAAATAATGGTGTCATATGGTGTGTTTGTTTTTGTTTCTTTTAGTTGTTGATCTTTAATATGTTGAGCATGCACTAGTGTTTATTTTCAGTACTTACATTGTAAATAACTTGTTAAGGAATATAACAAGTAGGTAGGAATAAATCAGATAAAGTGCATGGAGGGTTTCTAACTAAGTAAACTTAGAAACTTCAACATCGTCATCATCATTAAATGTCGTATCTACTCATCTCTGCTCATATGTTGAACATTCTTGGATCTAAAGAAGAAGAATTTGACATCATAAGGGGAGCTCAAGCTACCACCCTCTATCCAAGGACCATAGGCAAGATACGACTTACCATGGAAGGTAAGGATCACAACTATTCCATCGTTAGGACAATAGGCAAGATACTATTTACAGTGAGGTAAGTATTGTAGCTATCATATTGCTTGTTGATCTTCCCAACTTGACCCTCAAGAGCCAGTGGTAGAACACTTGCATCCCCTCACATAGGTAGGATACACTTACCATGAGGTAAGGATCACAGCTACCACAAGTTTCCTCACCCATTGGCCAGATGGGTGGCAATCCCCACAAGCTCAACTTGTGGGTCTAATGCCAATTAGGGTATACTTTGTCAAATCCCAAAGAGGACAATAAGCAGGATACTACTTACCATGTGGTAAGGATCTCAATTATTCTATTGTTATACAATAGGCAATATACTACTTATCATGAGGTAAGGATCACATCTCTCCTATTGTCCAGACTTCCCTCAACCCCTAGAGCTCTTTGACTTAATTCCTCTCCCTGGGAGCTCAAACAAGGGGTGAAGAGCATAGCTCAGTGTCCCTGATCAGTCGGGACCCTTACCTAGGAGGGTCACATCCATCAATCCAAGTTGCTCTCTGAAGACCAAGAACTTCCCTTTCAGCAAATACTTGGTGAGTATGTTTGTTATCTGCTCGTTAGTCAAAATATGATGGAGTCTCACAACTCCTCTTTCCACCATGTCTCGTATATAGTGATACATGATCTCAATATGCTTGGACTTGTCATGAAATAAGGGATCCTTTGCGAATCGGATCCCACTCTTGTTGTCGCAATATATCATTGTTGTATTCAAGACCTACTCAAACAACTCCCCAAAGAGCTTTCTCAACCAAACTACCTCGCAGCTAGCCATGCTAGTAGCAATATACTCAAAATTAGTTGCACTCAAAGCCACAGACTTTTTCTTCCTACTCATCCAAGATATCATGGTCGAACCCAAACTAAAGCGAGATCTTGATGTGCTCTTCCTGTCAATAACATTTTCGACTCAGTCATCATCAGTGTATCCATGTAGCCTCATATCTCTGGCAATATATCTCAAACCTAAATTAACCATCCCATGGAAATATCTCAACACATGCTTCGGAGCAACCAAGTGTGCATGAGAAGGCTCAATCATGAATTCACTTAAAGTGTTAACTACAAAACATATGATCGAACAAGTGTTCACAAGGAACATTAATGCCCCAATCAACTGTTGATACTCAAAGGGATTCGTCAAGTCAGATCCAACAAAATCTCCTCATAGCTTCTTGAAATTCATCTCCATCGGTGTGGTCAGGCACTTGCATTCTACCATTCCAAATCTTTCCAACAATTTCACGACATATTTTCCTTGAGAAAAGAAGATCTCACCCGGACTTTGCAACATCCCTAAACTCAGGATATAGTGCATCAGACCAAGGTCTTTCATTTCGAATTCAGAGCCCAAAACCCTCTTATACTCAAACATCAAATGTTCACTACATGTCAAGAATAAATCATCAACATATAAAACCAAAATGAAAGGCATACCTTGGACCACTTTGAAGTACATGTTCGGGTCAACATTGCTTCTCATGAATCCAAGCTTCACCAGGTAACTATCAATGTGGGCATACTAGGCCCTGGGGACTTGCTTCAAGCCATTGAATTCCTTCTTCAACCTGCAAACATGACTCTTCCTATCTTGAACTTCGAAGCCCAGTGGTTGCTCAACGAATAATTCTTCCTATAGTATGCCATGAAGAAATGCAATCTTCACATCCAACTGGTGAAGAGTCCATCCTTAACTAGCAACAAGGGCAACAATCGATCTAATGGTGGTGTTGTTGATTTCTAGTAGCACCGGATATGCTCTAAGTATCAAATTTTGCAAGGAGGCTTGGGCGCACGTATTCAAAAGAACCCCAAAAGTGTTTTGGTAAATTCCACCCAGAAACAATTATACTAAAATAATTAATTATTTTTAATGGGATCCTAAAAATCTAAACTTAGGAAAATAAAATAACTAAAGGGCATTAACATAAACTGTGGGTGTAACTTCTAGAAGAAGACGAGGATCAAGCAGAAATGATCTTAGCCATTGATTAGCCTCTAATCTGGGTCGTTGAATGTCAATGAGAAGATTATTTAAGGACGCTTGAGGGTCATTTGGAAAGACACACAGAGTGAGTTCAGAAGTTTGATTTTCTGAAGCAGAGCTAGCAAGAGAATTTCGATAATGAGCAAATGCAGTGAGGGGCAGGGGTAGTATCCGAAGGGAAATTTTCCTAGTCAGAGAATACTCAGAAGAGAAGGTAGAGGGAGATCCAGTAGTGGCAACACTGAGCCAGGGGAACTGACGCAGAGGCAGCGTAGAAGCCAAGAGGCGGTCCAAAATTTGCAGAGGGAATTCAAGTTTCAGAAGCCGGGAGCCAAGGTGTGAGACCGGGAGGTAGAAATCGAATCACCTGGGCAGCAAATCGACCAGCCAGAGGATTGACGTTGTCCCTAGTGAGCTTGACGTTGGGTCGCAGACACTGCGGAGAGGCGGCCAGAAAAGCTTGAGGCAATCTATCTGGGTTGGATCAGCCAGGATTCCAAATGATAGTGTGAGGTAATCTCACAAATCTCTCTGTTAGGGTTATTCCTTGTAACTGGATTGTCAGGAAAGCTTCCAGAGATGTATTCAGATTTTACTACTACATAATAATAAAACCCTCGGAGTTGTTGCAATGATTATCCTGCAATGGGTTTTTCCGAGGACATTTGCCCAAAAAAACTGTGTCACTTGTGTATCTTTCTCTATTGTTTTGTTCTTGTTTTGGGCAAGTTAATTAATTAAGTGAAGGTAGCAGTTGTATTAGCTTCGATATTTGTTGTAGGAAGCAGTAGATAACTTGTTTCAGTAATTAAAAAATAGGAGAAGTTTAATCAGTTGTTGCAGTAGTAGATTCGGGTGAGATTCTCGAATTTTCATATAGTATCAGAGCTAGAAGCAAGAAGAACAGTGCCAGAGAATCTTGCGCTGAGTAGAAGAGGGAGATCAAAAAAGCTTCAGGAGGCAACAGTTCAAAACCCTAGAGGGTTTACGCAATCCCAGCCGGGAGGGCAGAATTTCAAGGCAGACTATCTCTGAGTGAGTAGACATAGAGAATGGCTTCCCGATTGAATTATTGTCATGGCAGAGGGAGCAGCGTTGAAGCCTCAGCATGAGGAGAAGCTGGTGGGACACAATCTCTTCTGCAGGCCATTTGTTGGGCAGAAAGACGTCAGAAGAGAAGGAAGAAACACAGTCGAGGGAATTTCTTCCGCAGAGGACTTCCAGCCAAAGAGTCTGAATTCTCAAGTGCTGAGCAACAACAGAGACGAGCTGATCTACAAGCTCCAGCAGGGAGTGTGTAGGCCAATCTAGTGCTGCACACAAGAGAGATGAGGTCATTCGACAGTTTGAGTAGCAAAGATGGCAACTAGTGGATTGAGGGATCAAGATAGATTGGACGGAGCATCCAACTATGTCATCTGGAAAGCAAGGATGTCATTCCTTTTAGATGAACATGCTCTCAAGACATATTTCGACAGTGTGGTGGTTGTGCTTGCAAATGCAGATCCGTTGAAGAAGTACCGAGCTAAAATGGGAAAGGAAAAAAGAATGATCCTCGACAGAGTGAAGGATCATGTTGTCTGTCGCATCGTTAGCAGAGGGACTACTAAGGAGATGTGGGATGCGTTGTCTAAACTATATCAGGGATCTTCCGAGCAGCAGAAGATGTACTTAGAGCAGAAGCTGAGATCAGCTCAAATGCAAAAGGGGGAGCGTGTGGATCCATTCCTCACGAAGCTTCAGGAGACCCGTGATGAGTTATCTGTTCTAGGGACTACAACTCAAGACTCAGAGTTGGTTAGACTGGCCCTCAATTCTGTCTCAGATGAGTGGCAAGTCTTTGTCCAGAGTACCCTAGGCAGGGCGACTTTGCCGAATAGGCATGAGATGTGGGCAGCTCTCAAGCAAGAGGAGCTAAGGAGAGACTTGGTCAAGTGTTAACATGAAAGAAGCAAAAGCAATGGGTCGAAGCCCAAGGAGGAGGAGGAGAATGTAGCCCTTGCATCGAAGGGGCAGCAGGAGCAGTGGAGACGTAAGAAGGACGTCTCGAAGATAAAGTGATTCAGATGTGGCGAGATGGGTCACTATGCTACCCAATGTCCTCTCAGGAAGAAGGACAAAGATGAGAGGCACGATCCGAAGGTTGCGCCTGTGAAGATCGAGGAAGAGGAGTTCGCCATGACAGCTGAGATACCTCCAGGAGGGAGGTGGGCTGATTTGGAGTTGTAGTTCGAAAGAGCTACAAATGGGCAGGATCCTTGATGAGCCCACCTCTTGGATCAATACCTTGCTACGGGAGCCCAGTTTTGTGGTAGCAGGATGGACTAGTGTCAAATGGTGCTAAGGAGTGTCGAAGAGACAGTTGTAGTGGCTAGAAGCGCCAGAGACTGAACAGCGCAGAGCAAAGTTGGCAGCAATGCAGATGGCACAGAGCAGCATCAACAGCAGCGCAGAAGATTCAGAGGGTCAACGCGGAGACTTGTAGTATTCAGGTTCCAACATTCACATGGTATCATACTAAACACAGTTAGTTCAGTAATTTGGATGTTTTTCGGTTGTTGATGCAGTAGCAGTTGCAGTTTGCAGTGAAAGGACAGTTGACAGTGGCAGTGCCAGCAACAGCATGGATGTAGAAAAGCAGAGGGAGTTGCAATACGGATGCAGTGTTGACAGTGGCAGGGTCAGTAGCAGTACGGATGCAGCACTTACGCAGAGGATTGGTGGACAGTATGTCAAACATCAGCAACACAGAGAAAGATGTTACTAAACAGAGTGAAATTTCAGCAGATTGCACTGCTAGAGCACATTCCTCGCTAAGAGGGAGTGTTGATTTCTGGTAGTATCGGATATGCTCTAAGTCTCAAATTTTGCAGGGACGCTTGGGTACATGTATTCTAAAGAACCCAGAAAGTGTTTTGGCAAATTCACCCAGAAACAGTTTTATTAAAATAATTAATTATTTTTAATGGGACCCTAAGTCTATGCTTAGGAAAATAAAATAATTAAAGGGTATTAATATAAATTGTGGGTGTAACTTCTAGAAGACGACGAGGATCAAGCAGAAATGATCTTATCTATTAAGTAGCTTCTAATTTGAGTCGTTGAATGTCAACGAGAAGATTATTCAAGGAGGCTTGAGGGTCATTTGGAAAGACACATAGTGAGTTCAAAAGTTCGATTTTCTGAAGCAGAGCAGCTGCTAGGAGAATTTCGATAGTGAACTTTTCTAGTGAGGGGCAGGGATAGTATCCAAAGGGAAATCTTTCCTCGTCAGAGGATACTCAACAAAGAAGGCAGACGGAGATCCAGCAATGGCAGTGCTGAGCCAGAGGGGTTGACGAAGAGCCATTCAGAGGAACCGCATAAACCAAGAGGGAGTCCGAAATTTGCAAAGGGAATTTGAGTTTCAAAAGCCAGGAGCCAGGGTGAGAGACCGAGAGGCAGAAATCGAATCACCTGGGAACCAAATCGACCAACCAGAGGATTGACGTTGTCCCCAATGAGCTTGAGGTTGGGCTGACGCAGACATAGCACAGAGATAGCCAGAAAAGACGAGTCAATCTATATAGGGATGGATCAGCCAGGATTCCCAGTGATAGTGTGAGGTAATCTCACAAATCTCTATCCGGATTATTCTTTGTAACCAGATATTCGGGAAGGCTTCCAGAGATATATTCAAATTTTACTACTGCATAATAATAAAACCCTCAGAGTTGTTGCATCGATTTTCCAGCAATGGGTTTTTCTGGGGACATTTGTCCAAAAAATATTGTCACTTGTGTATCCTTCTCTATTGTTATGTTCTTGTTTTGGGCAAATTAATTAATTAAGTGAAGGCTGCAATTGTATTAGCTTCGATATTTGTCGTAGGAAGGAGGAAGGAGTAGATAATTTGTTTCAATAACTAACAAATAAGAGAATTTTAATCAGTTGTTGCAGAACTAGATTCAGGTGGGATTCTCGAATTTTCACAGGTGTAGAAGGAAACAGGTGCAAATATGTCATCATAGTCTTTTCCCTCTTTCGGGGAGAAACCTCTAGCCACCAACCTCGCTTTATATTTCTCAAAACTTTCATCAACTCCATGCTTGATTTTGTACAGCCATTTCAAGGTCATGATAGACTTTTCTTTGGGTCTCGAAACAACATCCCACACATCATTCTTCATAATGGATTCATAATCCTCAGCCATAGGATCCTTTCAAATCTATTCTTTCACTACTTCAAAAGTGGGAACCTCAGCCTGTATGATGGAGCTCATAGATACAATGTATCCTTACTATCGGCATGGCTTCTTGCTTTCTCTAAAGATACCTCTAACATCAGCGTATCTTTCAGCATCCTGTAAAGTATCACGAAGCAAAAGGGGTCTTTTCCTAGCAAGGGGATCACTTGGAGGAGAATCCAAGGGGTCCATAGGCTCCATGGGATCTTCAACAATATCCTTCTCAGACTCTAGCATAGAAGGACCTTCTAGTAGGTCCATGTCATCATCCTTCTTCTCAACAGGAGGAGGTGGAGGAACATCCCTTGCTTTTCCAAGGGCAACATCTTCATCAAAAGTTACATCCTTGCTAAACTCGATTTTCCTTCGACTAGACAAATATGTTCTAAAGGCTTTAGAATTTTCACAATATCCATCAAGCATACCTTTCTTTTCGGTGGCTTCCCACTTGTTCCTTTGTACTGCAGCACATGAAAGTATACAAGGCAGCTAAAAACTCTCAAATGACCAATATTAGGCTTCAAACCTATGAACGCTTCTTTCGAAGTCTTGTTATCCAGGACTTGACAAGGAATCCTATTTTGAACATAGGCCATTGTATTTGTAGCTTCTCAACAAAGGAACATCGTCAATTTTTTATCATGCATCATAGCTTAAGCAGCTTCCATGATGGACCTATTCTTTCTTTCAACCTCACCATTCTGCTCAAGATTATATGGTACAATAGTCTCTTTCTTGATTTCAGCCTTCTTGCAAAAGTCAACAAACTCATTTGAGGTATATTCTCCATCATTCTTGGACCTAAAAGCTTCAATTCTCTTCCCTGTTTGATTTGTTATCAGTGCCTTGAAGTCCTTAAAAATGTCAAATGCTTCATCTTTGTGCTTCAAATAGAATATATATATTTTCCTAGACAAGTCATCAAAAAATATTTTGCAGTGGATGTAGCCACCAAGGGAGTGCACAGGCATGGGTCCACATAGGTCAGAATGAATGTGTTGTAGAATATCACTGGCCTTGCATTTGTTGGAGGGGAATGGTCCCCTAGACTTCTTTCCACTAGCACATCTTGAACATAGTCCATCATCACTAGCTTGAACATCAGACATCCCAAAAACCAACTTTCTAACTTTAGCAAGGCTTCATAAGGTAGATGTGCCAACCTTTGGTGTCATAGCTCACTTTGATGATTAATATTGTGGACCATAACTCATAGTGGTCTTCCATTGACTCAATAAAGTCCTTCAATTCTAGATCCCAAGGTGAAAGCATCCCTAATGCGAGATTACATAGGCCAGGTGGGGACCTTTCCTCTTAAAAAGGCTACTCCCATCCCTTTGTCTTCCAAGGCCAATATAGATACCAAGTTCTACTTTTCTCCCAGAATATACATATCATCATGAAGAAGAACGGGTTCCCCAGAGTCCAAATGAAATTTGACAAAACCAAAACCCCTTACAGGATATATAGAATTGGCCCCAAGAATGATCTTTAAATTTGTCTCTCTCCCAACCAGATTTGAGAGAACCAATGTGAAATGAAGCAGGGAAGATTTTTGGAAGCGAAGCGTCGAAAGCATCATTTTCTAAAAACCTAGGAAGCATAGCGTCTCGAAATCATCTATCTATCTGTGTGTGTGTGTGTTTGCATTTATATTAAAAAAAATACATATCATCATGAAGAAGAACGGATTCCCCACATTCCAAATGAAATTTGACAGAACCAAAACCCCATACAGGATGGATAGAATTGGCCCCAAGAATGATCTTTAGATTTGTCTCTCTCCCAACCAGATTTGAGAGAGCTAATGTGAAACGAAGCAGGGACGTTTTTTGGAAGCGAAGCATCAAAAGTATCATTTTCTAAAAATATAGCAAGCATAGCATCTCGAAATCATCTATCTATATGTGTGTGTATGTGTGTGTTTGCATTTATATTAAAAAAAAAACATCCAAAATACAAAATTAAATGTAGAAGATATGAAAACATGCATATTTGTATATAAATCAAGATTGACATGTCATCCATTGTACATCAATGATTAACTATTTGAGCATCAACCATCTAGAATCTAGATTCTTCTCCTCTTGTCTAGCCTTTATAGCTACCTCGATTGTCTAGGGATATTAGTCAACATTGCCCAATTTTGATCAAATTACCTAATCCATGCCATAAAATATGGTAGAAAAAGCTTAAGATGCTTGATCAATAATTTTGACTTGATTGAATGGTATTTTTTTGCTAAGGCCATGACAAAGGAGTTCAACAATTAACACCACGAACACTAGGGTACATATAGGGTTTGGTGCTCTTGATTAAATACCAATCACATACCCTCATACATGATATAATCTAATGAAATGCCACAATCACATTGATCATGAATTTCTAAAAATTGTTCAATCTGCTAAATTTTGAATAGGATATGAAATTCTATTTTCTCCATATGAGGTTTGATGGGGCAAGAACCACTCTCAAACATCTTGAGTCATTTCATGGTAATGTTGAAAATTTACGTAAAAGGATGAAAATAAAACATAAAAGAAAATGCCACTTTTACTTTAAGAATTTAACATTACCATCAGGGACAATCTAGTAAGCATCTAAGAAGCATCAAGCGAGCACCTTGGGAGTGTCCGGGAAGCCCCAACACAACTTAAGTCAAAGAAAAAATTTAGAAAAAAATTAGAAACAGAGTCGCCGCAAAACCATTCGTCTCCCTCCAGATCCGCACGGATCCATGCCTGAACCTCCACGGATTCATACCTTGAGTTCCTTGATCCTTTTTGTTGACGATAGCCTTCTTCACGATTATCAAGAGCATCTCTTAGTCTTCTATCATCCCTCCTTCTTCTATCATCACTTCTTCTTCTATCATCGCCACCTCTTCTATCATTAAACTTGTTGTTGAAGCCACGATTGGACCTTGGAGCATCTCTCTTTTTCAGGCAGTCTTGGGCATAGTGACCATGCTTGTGGCAGTTGTAGCATTCATTTTTGAAAATTCCCTCTCAAATCTTCTATTGGAATCCCTGGAATCTAGAGCAGGGTTTCTAGAGTTAAATGGTATTCCTCTTCCTTTCGCCTTCTTGTCTTGGGTAGCAAATGCAGAGGGCTCTCCTTCTTCTTGCTTTTGAATCCTCCCTCTAGAGATCATCTTGGTTTCTTCTTGCTTGCACTTGCCAACAAGCTCATCAAATGACTGTAATTTGTCATTGTTGCTTATAGTAGTAATGAAGGTCTCCCAAACAGGAGAAAGACCTTGAAGAGTAACAAGAACCAGTTGTCTATCAGATATAGGCTCTCCAGCAATCTGCAACGAATCCCTTAGTTGGGATACCTTCATAAAATAGGATTGCATACATTCCCCATTGTTCATCTTCAAGTCCATGAGTTGATTCTTCGAGGAGGGGATGTGATTCAAATTGTTGACCTCATACATCCCAACCAGCGTATCATAGATGTCCTTAGACTTCTTCAAATTTCCAACATAAGTAAGCAAATGGCCTCTCAAGGAATCAATAAGAATTTTCTTGGCTTTGATCTCACCTTTCTTATACTTGGACTTGGCAGCAACATGAACATTTTTCAGAGGCTCAGAAACTTTTCCTTCCACATTCCAAAACATCATTTTCATCCAATACCACTTCTAACCAAATATTCCAAGCAACAAAATTTGATGAGCCACCTAGCTTCTCAAAATCCTTGAAGTAAGAGGTGGACATCTTGACCAAGTCAAGTAGGCTCCTCCAACTTCTTCCAAAGATGATTGCTTTAGTCTCTTGTCTTCTTGCACTTATCTTCACCTTAGCTCTGATTCCATGTTAATTTTCCATTGTTCTATGTTATTACAATCACTTAGCCCAATTCTTTCTTCAATTAACAATCACTTTTTAACAAAATTAATCTTCCAATAACAATGACCAATTGTAGATAGAAAAGTATATCCAAGATACAATAGAACACAATCAAGATCAATGACGAGACACAAGATTTGGTCAAAGACCAGGGAAAAAATCCGACAAGGGGGGAAACCCTTTCAAATTCTTCTTCTATTAGATTGTCATCAAATGTTCATCAAAGAGATACAATGTTCCAATTCATCAACAAGAAGTCAAAGGTAAATAGATTTGACTATTCAAGAAACTAGGCAACCAATATCCAAAAGGTGAGCCTCAAAGTCAAATCTGGTCAACAAGTCAAATATGCAGACCTATGTCTACGCCTATGATCACTAATCCGAGAAAGGTGAGCACTTTTGAAGGTGAATTAGTGGATCCCACACTGTATAGGTGGTTGATAGATGCCTTGATGTATCTAGTCAACACTAGGCCAGATATATGTTTTGTTGGGAACACACACAGCGAGTTCATGGTGCATCTGAGACAGGTTCATTGGGTGGTAGCGAAGCATGTGTTGATGGACCTACATGGAACAATAGACTTTGGATTGAGGTATGTTAGAGCTAGAAGGAAATGAGGGGTGTACAGATTCTGATTAGGCAGGGAGTGGGGTGGACAGAATGTCCACATCTAGATGTTCTTTTACCTTGGGATTAGTCATGATCTCATGCTTTAGTAGGAAGCAACAGCCAATGGCACTCAATTCAACAGAGGCAAAGTACATGGTAGTGAGTATGGCAAGTTGTGAGGCAATTTGGCTTCGAAAGATGCTTGCAAGATTAATTGATCTATAGATGGCCCAATGGTGATCCACCGTGATAATCAAAGTTACATTAAGCTCTTTGAGAATCTCGTGTTTTATGATCGATCCAAGCATATCGAGATCAGATATCACTTGTTCAGAGATAATGTCTAGAGGCGTGTTGTGATATTACAGTGCATTTCTGCATAAGAGAAGGTGGCAGAGGTTTTCACTAAGCCTCTAGTGAAACGGAAGTTTCTGAAGTACCATGATAAGCTAGGGGTAGTGGAGAATCCCTTCCTTGCTAGGAGAAAGTGTTGAAGTAAGTGGTAGCTTCAAAAGGTCATCTACATAGGCTTGGTGTCTTAGCATGTGGAAGAAATTATTTGCCTCTTTTAGATGCTTGCTTAGTGGAGTAAGTGATTTATGTCTTCTTTCCTCAGTATAACTTAGGAAATGTACAATAATTAAATTCAATTAATTATTATGGACTATTAAGTCACTTTTCTAAGGATAAATAAATTAATTATTTAAGTAACTTAGAAATAATCTCAACCATGGATCTTCAAGATGGTTCTAGAAGGGAGATTGGTGTTGATTTGGGGTAGCATCGGATGTGCTCTAGCCACAAAATCTGGTGGAAAGGTTAGGGCACATGAGATCTGCAATACCCAGAAAGGGTTTGGGCAGATTCTAAACAGATGAGGAGATATTAAAATAATTAATATTTTTAATGGAGTCCCTAAGTCTAAACTTAGGGAAAATAAAATATTAATGTGTATTAATATGAATTTGTGTTAGAGTGGTCCAAAAGACATGGATCAAGCCAGATCTAATCTTAGCTGTTGATTAGGGACTTAATCTCGGCCGTTGAAATGTCAACAGGAAAAGTATAAGAGGAGGCTTGAGGGTCACTTGGAGATTGCACCAGAGGATCAATCATTCCATTCTCTAGAGCGGGGTTTGCTAAGAGAGATAGAATCAGTGATCGAGAGAGCAGCTGAGGGGCATTCAGTACAAAGAAACAGAGAAGGCAGATATTATGTCGGGAGAGCAGTGCAATAGCCAAGGAGGATGACGTACAGCCACCAAGGGCTCACGCACGGCCACGCAAAGGCAGCCAAGCGTTGCGCAGAGCACCAGATGGGCCAGCACAGCTGACGCAAAAGCTCCCAGAGCTGATGCACGGCCTCCTAGAGTTGACGAAGGCCTAGAAAGGCTAACACAGGGCCAGCATGAGACAAAGAGGGTCTGACGCAGTCCAGTTTGGGCAGACACTAGGGCTGCAAAGCAGTGTTGTGCTGAGGAGCTGCCGGAAGAATTTTCCAGGGTTTCAGCCATGAGATTTCTCTCAAACTATGAGGGATAGCTGCTGAGGAAATTCTCTTTCGGGTAGGCCAGTTTCGGCAACCAGATTGTACTCTGATATTGCGTTATAAAAAAACCCTTAGACAGCTACACCAATTTTCCCGCATTGGGTTTTTCCAGGGACATTGGTCCAAAAATAATGGTGTCATGTGGTGTGATTGTTCTTGTTTCTTTTAGTTGCTGATCTGTAATATGTTGAGCATGCACTGGTGTTTATTTTCAGTATTTACTTTGTAAATAACTTGTTAAAGAAGAAAAACAAGTAGGTAGGAATAAATCAGAAAAAAGTGCATGAAGGGTTTCTAAACTAAGCAAACTTAGAAACTTCAACATGGTATCGGAGCGTGATTGCAAATCACAGGAGGACTAAAAGACATCAGCCGAGAAGAGCAATAGCAGCAGAAAACAGTTGTCCCGAGGGGACAGAAGTTGTTTCTAGCAACACAAAAGCCAAGGAAGTGTGACGCAAAAACAACCAGAGCCACGCAAAGGAAGTCGAGAACTGCGCAAAACCTCAGAGAGGCCAGCGTTGCTAATGCAGAGGGCTAGAGGGCTGACGCAGACCCATTTGGGGTGATGCAGAGCCAACGTGGGGCAGAGAGGCCCTAATGCAATTCACAGAGAGGCAGTTGTTGGAGCCTAGAAGGCTGTAAAAATATTGCAGAGTGGAGCTGGTGAGGTACTGTAGCCAGAACAGTGACTGAAAAGCAAGGCCAAAGGAGTTGTTACCGAGGGTTTCTAGCCGAGGAACCTCGATTAGCAGTGCGGTTGCACAAGACAATCAGAGTAGGGGGCATCTCGACAAGCGGCAGAAGGATTTCCAGGAGGGAAATCAGGACTCAGAGGGAGTCCACAAGAGAACTTCCGGATGGGAAGTAGAGACTCAAAGGAGGCAAACAGAGAACTTCCAAGAGGGAAGTAGAGCAGCATCATGGCACTACACAGAGTAAGAGACCAGGATAGACTAGACAGAGCATCGAACTTTGCAGTCTGGAAGGCCAAAATCTTATCAGTGCTTGACAGGTATCGTGTCAAAAACTTCGCCTTGAAGGTTATAGCTATCCCAATCGACCCCAATGATAACAACAGGTACGAAGAGGCGATGGCGAGGGCCAAGTGCATTATCCTTGACAAGGTCAAGGATCATGTGGTACCACATATAGCCGAGAAGGAAACGGCAATTCAGATATGGTAGGCTCTCAAGAACCTGTACCAGCATACTTCTGTGCAGAGAAGAATGTTGCTCGAGAACCAGATGAGGTCGTATCAGATGAAGAAGGGTCAACCAATTGACACCTTCCTCGGAGGACTGAATGAGATCCGAGACCAGTTGACTACTATAGAAGTGACACCGGATCAGGAGCTTACAGTGAGGATAGTCCTGAATGTTGTCTCAGAAGATTGGGAAGTGTTTGTCCAGAGTATCCTGGGCAGAGGGACTCTCCTACCTTGGGACGAGATGTGGGCAACTCTTCGCTAAGAAGAGATCAGATGGCAGTCAAAGATAGATAGCAGCAGCAAAGGGGTCAAGGTCAAGGAGGAGGAGGACGAGGAGGAGGATGTGACCCTAGCATCTGAGGGAAAGCAGGAGAAGCGGAAGAAGAAAGATCTCTCCAACATCAAGTGCTTCCACCGTGGGGAAATGGATCATTATGCGACCCAGTGCCCTAGGAAGAAGAATAAGGGAGAGGCTTTTGAGACCTAGGCAGCACCAACGAGGGCGGAGAAAGAAGTGGGCAGGAAGGCCTAGCATCAACATAGGTACCGATGGCAGATGATCAAAGTAATACTCAGGGAGGAGTATTGCTAGAGCACAATCCTCACTAAGAGGGAGCATTGATTTCGAGTAGCATTGGATGTGCTCTAGCCACGAAATTTGGTGGCGAGGTTGTGGCACATGAAATCTCCAATACCCAAGAAAGGGTTTAGGCAAATTCTAAACAGATCAGGAGATATTAAAATAATTAATATTTTTAATGGAGTCCCTAAGTCTAAACATAGGGAAAACAAAATATTAATGTGTATTAATATGAATCTGTGTTAGAGTGATCGAAAAGACATGGATCAAGCCAAATATAATCTTAGCCGTTGATTAGGGACTTAATCTCGGCCGTTGACATGTCAACAAGAAAAGTATAAGAAGAGGCTTGAGGGTCACTTGGAGATTACACCAGATGATTAGTCATTCTATTCTCTAGAGCGGGGTTTGCTAAGAGAGATAGAATCAGTGACTGAGAGAGCAGCTGAGGGGCATTGAGTACAGAGAAACGGAGAAGGCAGAGATTGTGCCAGGAGAGCAGCGCAACAGCTAAGAAGGGTGACGTAGAGCCAGCAAGGGCTCACGTAGGGCCACGCAGAGGTAGCCAAGTGCTGCGCAGAGCACCAGAGGGGCCAGCGCAGCTAACGCAGAGGCTCCCAAAGCTAGAGCGGGGTCTCCTAGAGCTAACGCAGGCCTAGAAAGGCTGACACAGGGTCAATGTGAGACGGAGAGGGGCTGACGCAGTCCAGTTTGGGCAGATGCTAGGGTTGCAAAGCAGTTTTGTGCTGAGGCGCTACCGAGAGGATTTTCTAGGGTTTCAACCAGGAGATTTCTCTCAAACTGTGAGGTATAGATGCTAAGGAAATTCTCTGTTGGGTAGGCCAGTTTTAGCACCCAGATTGTACTCTGATATTGCTTAATAAGAAAACCCTCAGATAGCTGCACCAGTTTTCCCGCATTGGGTTTTTCTGGGGACATTGGTGCAAAAATAATGGTGTCATGTGGTGTGTTTGTTCTTGTTTCTTTTAGTTGTTGACCTGTAATATTGTTAAAATTGGAAACTAGGGCCAAACTCCATGTAGGTCAACTTATTTATGGTAGCTGATATTTTTATTGGATCCCTCTCACCGAGAGTTGTAGGATTGATCTAAAGACCATACGATTCTAATAAGTATTCATGGAGTTATGAATTTATTTTGATTATGGTATTATTATCAAGCCAACCAGCAACTTGAGTAGGCTCAAAAGCTCAATAAAAATGCCTATTCATTATCTACGTTTTAGTATAAATATAGAGGACTTCAAGTCATTTCAACACACACTTGGGATCTCTTCCTCTCTCTACTTGTCTTTGGGTTTTAGTAGGAGGAGAGATCCTAAGGGATAACACTGCCTTGATCCCGAAAGTTAGAAAAGTCGGAGCTACCGAAAAAGTCTGAAAAGCCAGAACTGTCGAAAAAGCCAGAAAAGCCGAAACTGCCAAAAAAGCCAGAATTGTCAAAAAAGCCAGAAAAGTCAGAAAAACCGAAACTACCGAAAAAGCCAGAACTGTCGGAACTGCTGGAACTGTCGGAAAAGCTGGAAAAGTCGAAACTACAGGGAACAGCCGAAATTGCCGAGAAGGCAACATGGTGCAGCAATGGCACATAATGTAGTACAGTGATGATGGGTATAGCATGTTGCAGCGCAGTGAGGTGCAGCCATAGTTTTCAAAACTGTTTTGAAAAAACGATTACTGGTCTAACCGGCCGGTTAGCAAGGCCGCCGATCTAAACCAGCCAAAAAACCCGGTTGGGAAGGCCATTTCGCCAATTTTTTGCCCTAACCGGTGAAAACCGGCCGGTTTAGGAAGGAACCGGCAGGTTTGTATCAAACCGGCCAGTTCCGTCCTAAACCGACCGGTTTTAGGCATGCCCACCGTAACTTGCAAAAAGCGTATTTTTTATTGTGGTTTAGGGGTTTTGGGGGGAAACTAAGGGTGTTTTCCCTCTAAAACACCCTCTCCAAGCCTATAAGAGGCCCCTCTCACTCTATTTGTCTCACACAACTGATTTGGAGTGTTTGTGAGTGTTTGTGAGTTTGTTTGTGAGCTTGGAGAGTGTTGAGTTTTTGCTGAAGTAGTCATCTTGGAGTTGCAGTTGGAGCTATTTTGGAGACAGTGTGTAGCTGTCAGTGGAGTTGCCATCTTCAAGAGGAGGCTAAGGAAGCTAGTTTGCATTTCCAGGTAAGGATTTGCACTTGAAAATTCCTCATTTGACTGTTGTCCATGAATTAAATTTTTTTATGTGTTATAAACTTCTCACTTCTATGATCTACCATCCAGGTAGTCATCATGCCTCCAAAAGCCAAAGATACTGCATGGGCTCATTGTGATATGATTGATGGCAAAATGATCTACAAATATTGCTAAAAATCCATTCAAGGAGGGGGTATTAACAGGTTCAAGCAACAAATGGCTGGAATAGGAGGCCATGTAAAGCCATGTGAAGCACCAAATGAAATAATAGGGCATATTAGGGCAGAATACCTTCAGAAGTTTGAGACTCAAGTCACTGAACCAATAGAGAAGTTTGTGACTGCAAAGTTTGGGAGTCAAGACTCAACCAACTAAGTTTGATCATGATGATTGAGACTCATGAGAAGTTTCAACTTCAAGTGATAATGTTGATCACTATTATAGTATTACTATTATCATGTATGTAGAGTCTAGACTGGTGTCTTGTAGTAGGCCACTGGCCCCATAGTTTGTAGGCTTTGTTTTTGCACTCTAGAGGCCATTTAGAGCCTCATTGCTTATGTATTTTGTCGATGATATGTATTGCATTCGGTGCCATTTTGATATATTCACCTTTACATGGTATATAAATGAGCAATCTTTGCATATTTTGTCTCTATTGGCTTGGAATCATGGTTTTAAATCTTAAAAATAGTTATTTTCATTAAAAAATAATTATTTAATGTATTTTTCTAAAACCGGTTCGTTTAGACCAAACCAGTCCCGGTTAGACCGGTTCCGGTCGGTAAACCGATTCATTAGGTGGACAGGTCCGGTCACTGGTTCCAGTTTTAAAAACTATGGTTGAACTGCCCACAAAACATGAGGCTTTGTTGAAACGTTCACAGGAAGAAAGGCCAAAGACATCCTTAACACCGATATCCTTAATTGAGAAACTGGAGCAATCTCTTGATGGGTTAAGGAAGCGTGTGACACCTCAATGTAAGGGCAATATCTGGGATGTCATGCTGATGAGTATTTATTTTTTTGTTTATGTATATGTATCACAGAAGATTGTGTGCATATTGTATATGGCAGTCAATGCTTAATCATAAGAGTCGCTTTACTTTTTCTCATAAGAATAACTAGAGAAACATAGGTAAAATTGTTCCTTTGTATTTTTAAGGCAAATTGTTTCAAATACTGGTCATGTGTCAGAGAACTGATAATGAACTTGACATTTTAATATTTTATATATATAAAAGGGAGAGACTCAGGAAGAGAGACACCCAGAGAATAT
>APFE030863648.1:0-36183 GCA_000404065.3 Pinus taeda | reverse complement strand
ATAAATGAGCAATCTTTGCATATTTTGTCTCTATTGGCTTGGAATCATGGTTTTAAATCTTAAAAATAGTTTTTTTCACTAAAAAATAATTATTTTATGTATTTTCTAAAACCAGTTCGTTTAGACCAAACCAGTCCCGGTTAGACCGATTCCGGTTGATAAACCGGTTCATTAGGTGGACCGGTCCGGTCACCGGTTCCGGTTTTAAAAACTATGGGTGCAGCACAACGATAGGTGAAGGGGTCACCTTGGAGAATCAATTGAAGCAGCATGTCTTCAACTGATCTCATGTATCATCTTCTTAGAGATGATCTATGCTTTTATCTAGATAAGTCAAAGTGTTGATTTCTATTGCAAATGTACTATCTCTCTCTCTCTCTCTTTCTCTGTTAACTTTGAAGAACATAAAAGAATAATTGATCAAGGGTTTCCCCACATTGTGGGTTTTGTCCTTGGCTAGTGCCACATCTTGTGTCCTCTTGTCTTGGCTTGTCTTCTGCGATTTATATCTATGTTCTATCTGCAGTTTACTTTAATGCTGATGTGATTGCTAATCTGGAAAAGATAATGAGTTAACTGTGAAAATTGAAATAAATTGGTCTAGCATAGAACATACCTAAAATTAACATGGTTTCAGAGTTGAGGTGAAGACAATGCCCAAGCCAGAGTGAAAGAGCAATCACCGAAGACAGTTGGGAAAGGAAAAAATGATCAGTGGATTCCTCCCTCTTCAAATTCACCGAGGGTGAAGTCGAAGCAAAGAATATTATCAGAATGGTGTAGTGGAAGTTTCGGATGGCCTACCTAAAGATCACTTCATTGGGAAGTTCAAATCTAAGGGTGGAAACAAAGGCGGATGCCTTGGTTGCAATAAGTTTGGCCATTATACAAAGGAGTGTTTGAATGGAAAAGACACATCTCTTGATGAAGATAACAATCATTCCAAGGAAATCTTCAATGATCAATGGAATGACAGGTAATGCAGGTCATTAAGGAAATGGTCGACTCTTCAAAGAAAGGAACCCCAGTTATGAAGAATCAAATGTTGTTTCTGATAAGATAAAGAAGTGCTATCTTATTGGCCCTCTCCTTCAAATTCTTTGGGAATCTGGCTTATTGATTGTAGTGTTTCAAGGCACTTCATCGAATAGATGGGTGCACTCGCTAATTTGGTGTAAATAGAAACAATCGTGGGATTATACTTGGAGCCGATGCCACCTATCCCGGAAAGGATGTAGGGAATGTTATCCCTCAATTGAATGAGGGTAACTCAATTCATTTATAGAATCTCTTTTATGTACCCGATCGCAAGAAGAACCTGGTGTCCATTTCAATAATGGAAGTCAAAGGTTTCAGGGTGCCACTCATCGATGGAAAGGTATATGTTTGAAAATAGAATTTTCAAAGATGTTTTTGAGTTCAGGGTTGTATCAAGTTGCAGGAAGTCCACTAGGGACCATGTCCATTGACACATAGCACCGAAGGTCTGTGAGTCAGATGGTGACAGGGATGCTTGAATTCAAAAAGAGCATGAAAGTACATGTCTCAGATGTACCAAAGGAAAATCTTACAAGGGGACCATTTCCCTCATGTAGCAGGTCCACAAGTTTGGAACAACCCGGGGCTTTGAGATTGATGATTAGGAATCTCACATATGCAAGTGGAAGAAAGCCCTCTATGGCTTGAAGCAAAACTACCCGGGCGTAGTATGAGAAGATTGATAGTTGTCAAAAGAAGTTGAGATTCACTGGGAGTGAAACCGATCCAAACCATTACCCGAAGGTTGTGGATGATAGACCTCTCATATCGGCACCTTATGAGGACGACCTATTTTTGACAGGTGCAGACCCTCTCATTTGCAGAATTAAGAGGGAGTTGGATTCTGAATGTGGAATGATAAACTGAAAGCCTGTGACTACCTCGAGGATCTTAACTTTCAGAAGTTATATGGTAGTGATGTTGGACCAGATTTGGGAAATGCCTCTAAGTTTCATAAACTCATTCACGTTGATGTTCTTGGTGAACTTCCGTCCGAACATATGTTTTGCAGTTAGCATGGTGAGCTCACATTTGGTTTGAGCCTCACTGGATTGGTGCCAAGAATCTTCTGAGATATCTTCAGGGCACAATCTCTCATGGATTGAGATACACTCCCGGAAATATGAAACTGCATGATTATTCGAATGCTGAGTGGGCAGGCAGTGTGGAGGATCACTAGAGAACTTCTTAGTGCTAGTTCTCTTTAGATTTTGTTTCGATATCATGGATGAGCAGGACGCAGAAATCGGTTGCTATAAGCACCACCGAGACCGAATACATAGCTACGAGTATGATCTCGTGTGAAGCTGCATGGTTGCAGAAACTCTTAAGTGAGTTGTTTGTACACATGATGAATACCACTGTGATTCTCTGTGACAACCAGAGGTGGGATTCGATTATTGAGGAATCCCGTATTCGATTATTGCTCTAGCAAATAGACATCAGATACTGCCTTATCTGGGATATGGTAAGTCGATGAGCGAGGAGGCTCCATCGCATTGAGCCTGATGTACAGGTCGCAGACATTTTGTCAAAGCCCCGAGGAAAGGTCAAATCTGTGACTTTCCCGAACGACTTGGAGTCGCTGAGAGATCTTATAAGGGCCCTGCATGTTGCATGCATTGAGCTCTAGGAGCTCTGGGGGGCTTGGGGTACTTACTGGAGCAACATACGACCACAGGGCAACTCACCCTCCCCTGGTGGTGCACTATGTACAGGACGATTAGTTCTCCTGTGGGCCAGGATGATTAGTTCTCCATGGTGACTATGAAACAAGATGATTAGTTCTCCTATGAGGTCTGGATGATGTGTTCTCCATGACGATTATGTAGCAAGATGATTAGCTCTCCTATGAGGCCTAGATGATGTGTTCTCCATGGCGATTGTGTAGCAGGATGATAAGTTCTCCTGTGAGGACAGGATTGATTAGTTCTCATGTCGAGGCATCCTACCCATGCAATCTGGGACTCATGGGAAGTACCTCTCATCTGATCAATGAACAGGGAAATGAGAATAGGGACCATACTAGTACCGATGGACATACCGTTGTATCTACCATACTCCCTATGCTAGGATGACCTTCATTAATCTAGGATAAATGATACTGGTCTGGGACCAGTTGTAGGAGTTGTACCTACTATGACGCTAACTTCGGGTCGGTTGAGACTGGTCTACAACCAGTGGTACATACTCTGAGGCTGACTTCGGGTCAGTGGAGGACTGGTTTAGGACAGGTGAGAGTGGTACATACTATGACGCTGACTTTGGGTTGGTTGACATTGGTCTCGGACTAGTGGTACACACTCTTAGATTGATGATACTGGTCTGCGACCAGTGGTAGGAGTGGTACCCACTATGACGCTGACTTTGGGTCGATTGAGACTGGTCTGGGACCAGTAGTACGCACTCTGAGACTGACTTCGGGTCAGTCGAGAATGGTATGAGACATTCTCGATCAATTCTTCTTCTTCATGGTTCAGCAAAGCTGAGCAAAGCCAGCAGAGCTGAGCAAAGCTGAGCAGAGCATAGCAGAGCCAGCAGAGCTGAGTAGAGCAGAACATAGCCAACAGAGCTGAGCAGAGCCAGCAAAGCTGAGCAGAGGCAACAGAGCTGAGCAGAGCTAGCAGAGCTGAGCAAAGCAGTGCAGGGCACAGATGGCAGAGACAATACAGTCAGACACATGGATCAGCGGATGGAGTTCTCCCTAGTTGAGAGGGAGTGTTAAAATTGGCAACTAGGGCCAAACTCCATGTGGGTCAACTTATTTATGGCAACTGATATTTTAATTGGATCCCTCTCATCGAGAGGTGTAGGATTGATCTAAAAACAATCCGATTCCGATAAGTATTCACGGAGTTATGAATTTATTTTGATTATGTAATTATTATCAAGCCAACCAACAACTTCAGTAGGCTCAAAATCCCAATAGACATGCCTATTCATCATCTACGTTTTAGTATAAATATAGAGAACTTCAAGTCATTTCAACACACACATGGGATCTCTTCCTCTCTCTACTTGTCTTTGGGTTTTAGTAGGGGGAGAGATCCTAAGGGATAACACTGCCCTGATCCAGAAAGGCGGAAAAGCCAAAAAAGTCGGAACTGTTGAAAAAGTCGGAAAAGCCGGAACTATCAGAAAAGCCAGAAAAGTCGAAACTGTCGAAAAAGCCGGAACTATCAGAAAAGTCAGAACTGTCGGAAAAGCCGAAACTGCCAAAAAAGCCGAAACTGCCGAAAAAGCCAAAACTGCTGGAACTGTTGGAATTGTAGCAATTGCCGAAAACAGTCGGAACTATCGAAACTGCAGGGAACAGCCGGAATTGTCGGGAAGGTAACATGGCGCAGCAATGGCACATGATCTAGTATAGTTATGATGGGTGTAGCATGGTGCAGTGCGGTGGAGGTTCAGCAATGATGACAAAATGCAGCACAACAATAGGTGAAGGAGTCACCTTAGAGAATCAGTTGAAGCAGCATGTCTTCAATTGATCTCATGTATCATCTTCTTAGAGATGATCTTTGCTCTTATCTAGATAAGTCAAAGTGTTGACTTCTATTGTAAATGTACTATCTCTCTCTCTCTCTTTCTCTGTTGAACTTTGAAGAACATAAAAGAAGAAATGATCAAGGGTTTCCCCACATGGTGGGGTTTGTCCCTGGCTAGCGCCACATCTTGTGTCCTCTTGTTTTGGCTTGCCTTCTGCGATTTATATTTATGTTCTATCTACAGTTTACTTTAATGCTGATGTGATTGCTAATCTGGAAAAGATAATGAGTTAACTGTGAAATTGAAATAAATTGCTCTAGCATAGAACATACCTAAAATTAACAAAAATGTTGAGCATGAACTAGTGTTTATTTTTAGTATTTACTTTGTAAATAACTTGTTAAAGAAAAATAACAAGTAGGTAGGAATAAATAAGAAAAAGTGCATGAAGGTTTTCTGAACTAAGTAAACTTAGGAGCTTCAACAATTGGGGTTAGGGATTTAGACTCAATGAAGATTATAAAGAAAGCCTAGCAAGGAGGCAAAGACAAGACTTGTGAGAGCAAGTTATCATTCAAAGAAAGCCACTTTCTCTAAATGCGAGTGGCCTAGTGCACCATAAGTGCAAAGAAGGGGAAGTGTGAGTGGCTTTATGCACCATAAGTGCAAAGAAGGGGGAGTGCGAGAGAATTGGGGTGAATCCAGGAGGGCCAAATATGAGGAGATTGCAAAACCAAGTTCCCAAAGGGATATTGATTTTATCTGGACAAGGCCAATTTGTTGAAGGAGGCCAAGCTGTTGCAAGGTCGAGCTTTCCCTAGTGTGCATCAGTGCCACGCAAGGATGGCGAAGGTCAAGTTCTTGGTTGAGTATTTGGGCTGAGTTCTCCAAGATAATTTCATTCGAAGGCTAATTTCCTTGGGGCTGATTTCCTTGGGTCGAATTCATTCTAAGGGAGTCGTGTTACAAGTTCCAAGGCTTTTTATTTTTCCTTGTATCTTTGTGGGCTGAAAAACCCAAATTTTCCAAACAATTAAATGACAAAGAATTGTTGTGGATGATTTTATTTTGCAATGTGTGACTGGTCTCTCTAGTTTATTTCTGCTGCATATATTTAACTCTAAAAGTTAAAAATACCAGTGATTTTATTTTTCGATGATTCAATAATTATTTGGGTAAATAAAGAAATTGTTGGGGATCAAATAAATTTTTATGAGAAAATAAATCTGGCTGATATTAGAAATTTAGCAAACACATTTATAGTTGATCTTTCTAACACTCTGAGAACACATGGCTTGATGTACGAACATGTCTCCATGATATCAATTGGCCTCCCATAGGCGGATGAGGAGGAATGCAAGGTCTCACCATTTTGCAGTCAAGTGCACTCAAGAACACTGCATGTTGTTTGTTGCTCCAATTTGACGAATCAAAAGGGAAGTATGAGTTGATCAGTCTGGTCATCCCAAGGCAAGGCATGGCGTGCAGCGCCTAGAAACTGTAGCAGAAGATCTCCTTGATGAAGAGTGTCAAACATCTCTAGTCTTGCTATCAAAAGAAACTAGAGAAGGAGCCCCCTAAGTCCCTACAAAGGCAATGACAACGTCCTCTAATCCCACAGTATAGGGGTCACCGAAAAATAAGATGCACCTCCATCTTTGGCTCCTAAAGGTGGCGCACCTAGAAAATCTTACTCGTGGTATATTGTGATCTATCTCTATTTGAAGTTGATGGAAGCCAATGCAGAGTTGTCCCAAAGGAATCTTGAGAAAAATGAAAGGTCTTTGCTACTAACAATATCTCAAAAATGTACTATCTAACCCTTGCTCTGTCTCTCAAAACTGATGTACAGACATTCTCCTCTCTAAACCTAGTCAACCTAGTTGTTAAAGAAGAAAGGGAAAAAAAACACATAAAAATCAAAAGCCTCTTCATGCAGATCGCTCAGGGTCAGAGTGATAGTTATATGAAGAAACAAAACATGCGAAAAAATCAATGTAGGTCTACATGGATGCCACCTCAACCACATAATTGTTTTGACCATGGTTTGACTAGCCCAATCGTTGCAGACAAACCTTCATCCAACTGTTGGCTTTTACCCTTCCTAATTTTCTAGATCTAAATATTTTGGATAAGTAGAGTTGCTACTAGTACACCATTGTAACGTCTTTTTCATAAACAAAAAAATGGCTTTTTCTTTATGTTTTATATAAACCACAAAAATCATTTTACCATTTTCTAATTCAGCAAGGGTATCTTCCAGTACATGTTGCTGACAGGCATGTTGGATGTGAAGGGTGCTATTTTTTTAGGGCTAGATTGTTCTTTGTTGAAAATAATTTCATTTTTAAACTTTTTCAACATTTTCATATCACATTCACCCCATAATCATCATATCATCGTTAACAATTATGTAGAGAGGACAATAACATCAACAATCCAACACAACAAAAGAAAAGCATACACAATAGAGACACGGGGATTTTGGTCAGAGACCGGGGCAAAACCCCACAAGGGGGAAACCCATAAATCAATTCTTTTTCTTCTATTAGATATTCATCAATGTTCAGCTGAGATACAAAGTACAATAAAAATAAGACACGTGACTTCCATCATTAGTCACATTAGGGCTTATTGACCAATGGAGTGGCACATAAAGATTTTTTGAAGACTCCATGCCCAACGATTTATTTTTTCAACTCTACTTCTTCTTCTCATGGTTTAACAAGCCCTGCGGGGACAATGTAAAAGTGATGCTAGTATGAGCAGTCGAGTCATGTAATCGAGTCATGTAACAGGCCTAGGTAACTTGGGACCTTTTCATCAAGTGAGTTTACTCTCGAAGGTTTTTTTTTCACTTAGTTAATTACTAGGTCGTCACATGGATTTAATAATTAATTGAGGTTTTTCCTCCAAGCATAACCCCATAGTCGGAGTGTGGCTTGATGATGAGCCCTTGGATAAGTCCTAATGTCTATAATCATTATAAATTAGCATACTAGATCACTCATAAAATTTCATGGAATTTGGTTACATCTAGGGATCTTTTTCTAATTTTTTTAATTTCACGCAGGGTGAAAATTTGAATAAAATCTTAATGTAATATGTAATAAGTAATGTCTTGAGAAGTTGTATGAGGTATGTGTGCTCAAAATTACATTTCTCACCCTCAACTTTCTACTATGACACACTTTGAGGGGTAAAAATTAAGTTCTAGACCTTCAAAACCCACTTTTCCTAAGTTTAGTAGGAAATCTAGCAATAGATAAAACCATAAATAAATTAAATGGAGAAAAATAAATAGCTCCATATTACAAAATGACATGGAAATGACTTGGAAATTATCTCAAGTCAAAGGAATGAGTCAAAGGACAAGTGGAGGATGATTTAGCAGCTTGCATCATATATACATGGCCACTCAAAGAAATCGAATTTCTGGCAATAAATGAAGTTGCTTACTTGGAAATTTTGAATTTGTGGAGTTAATGACATTTGGAAGGATTTGGGAGGATATTTGGCAAAGATTTTTGTGGGAAATTATCCCTACATAGGTCCCTATCCTTCTACAATTGTCGTTTCATCATGGAATTCGATTTTGCTTGAAGGATTCTTCATGCCACTTGAGAAATTTGAATTTGCATGAAGGGAATTGGGATTGTCACCCATTTGCTTTGGGATTGTCACCATTTGTCTTCGGATTGGCTCACAAACTTCTATATAATAGAGTCATGGGCTCTCACTATGTATCCATTGAAAATGAGTTATTGTGCTTGGGGAATCTCTGCTCTTATGTACACTTATGTTCTATTGCAATAAAAGTCTTTGGGGTTCACATATGAGGTGTTGTTTTCCTTGAGCGTGGTAATATCCTGATCATTGTGTTTCATTTTCTACTTATGCTATTGTGTTCATTAGTTTCCATTATGTTTTTAGAAATTTGTTAATGTGTAATTATCTCACATTGGCATTTGGTTTTGAGAGTTTGCTCTAGATAGAGAAAGGTTTAATTGATTTTCCAATAAATCTATAACCCATGTGGATCTAATGTGTATTTGAAATTGTGTACAGACATCTCCTAGATCAAGCCTCAAGCGTGTGGGGAAATTCTTGAAGGAATCATCCCACTCTTGAGCAAGTTCATTGAAGAACCCGCATTTGTCATCTCCCAAGGTCTCATCTTACGATTTTGTGTTATAGAGATCCTTGCCTTTTAGCTTGTGTTTCAAAATCCAATTTCATTTAAAATAATTTGTCTCATTTTTTTGTGCTAATAATGATTTTATTTTGCTATTGAAGAGCATGTGGAAAATTAGACAAGAATTGGAGTTTTTCTCCAATTCCTTAGTCTAAATTTTGTAGAATATTTGTAGATTAGTGCTAACATTCCTCTTTGTTTTACATTAAGTCTAAGTGTGGGTTTTGTAGAAAATTCAGATTTATTTATGGACTATCCTCACCCTTTGTGTTGACAGGATTGAGGAAGCTAAAACTTGAAACACTAACTATTTGTTCTAGGACCCTAAGAGCTCTTAAGCATCAGCTTTAGGGAGGTCATGGGCAATCTTGAACAGCAACAAATTAGCTTGGTCGTGGGCCATTGGGCACCTGTAATTTTAAGATTTCAAAAGTTGTTGAGTCATTGTAGTTGCTACTTCTTGTAAGGAGATATTGGTTCCTATGGACTCCTATTTTTTAATTTTCCCTTCCATCTTTTGGGCAGCCCATTAAGGGGCTTTTACTCATTGTAAAAAGCTAATAAAGGATCTATTTTTTTTGTGGGAGCTTGGGTTTTACCCATGGCATCCCTCCTCTCCGTTTAGGGAGAGAAACATGTGGGTGGATTAACTTTTGCATTTTCTTTGTTTCCATTTTAATTCAATGCTTAAAATTTACACAACCTCACTCATCACATTTTTATTTGTTTAGATAAGTTTGCTACAATTCAACCTAAGGCTTTGCATTATCTATTTTATATATTGCTTTGAGATACAAGCACTTTAAATTGAGCAATCTACTCTTCACACGCAAGCATCTCAATTTCTAGCAAAACTTTAATTTCGTTTACTAATTCATTTCCAATTCATTTGACAAATTTGTTTCATGTATATTTGAATGCATGCTTCATTTCTATGCTACATTGTTATTTTGAATATTGAAGCATTCTATTTTCATTGTCTACTTGAAACAAGTTTATCTACAAGCAACTTGCATCATTTCTAGTTTACTTACAAGTTAATCTCCATTTAAAAGTTATACTTGCAATATATTGTTGAGCACCATTTCCTTACTTTGAAACATTGCAAATTTAGTATTTCTTTGGGAGAACTTACTTGCATTTCATTTAGGCATTTTAGATTAGCTTACATTTCTAATTTACCTCCAAGCATAAGCTTAGTTGATAGACATTATAGGGAAAAGTGTTGATTTTAGGTATGTTCTATGCTAGAGCAATTTATTTAAATTTTCACAGTTAGCAATCACATCAGCGTTAAGATAAACTATAGATAGAACATTAATATATATCGTAGAAGACATGCCAAGACAAGAGGACACAAGATGTGGCGCTAGCCAAGGACAAACCCCACAATGTGGAGAAACCCTTGATCAATTCTTCTTTTATGTTCTTCAAAGTTCAACAGAGAAAGTGAGAGAGATAGTACATTTACAATAGAAGTCAATACTTTGACTTATGATATCTATTGAGATCAGTTGAAGACATATTGCTTCCACTGATTCTCTAAGGTGACTTCTTCACCTATCATAGTGTTGCACATTGTCCATTTGCTGCACCTTACCGTGTAGCACCATCATGCTGCATCATACTATGTTGTCCATACATTATGTTGTTCATGCATCATCGTCATCATGTTTCCTATGCATCATCGTCATTATGATGTCCCTGCTAGTATGAATCATCGTCATCATGCTGCCTGTGCATCATTATCATCATGCTGCCCCTGCTAGTATGAATCATCATCATCATCATGCTACCTGTGCATCATCGTCATCATGTTGCCCCTGCTAGTATGAATCATCGTCATCACGCTGCAACACTAACACTGTCATCAGCCTTAGCTGCTTGCTATGGCTTGCAGCCTAGCAAAGCAGCTAGGCTATAGTTCTGAAATCCTCCATGCAGTCTCAAACTACACAATCATGCTGTCATCTACAGTAATCCGTTTTCATTTCTTTACAAGAGATCATGACTTAGTGATATCTATAGATCCATCGAGATTTGTTCTCATCAGATCTTGACTGTAGTTATGTAAACAGAGTATCAAGGTAACATGCCTGCGGTTCTGGTTCCCTACTGCCCACAAATATCTGCATATTGTGCGTGTATATATATTGACTGTGTGTATATATATATTGCCTTAGTGACTACGTGTATACCTGAGTGTGAAAGTTGTGCGTATATATATATATATTCCCTGAGTGACTACGTGTATACCTGAGTGTGAAAGTTGTGCGTGTATATATATATTGACTGAGTGACTGCGTGTATACCAGAGTGTGAACGTTGTGCATGTATATATATTGACTGCATGTATATATATATATATTGCTTGAGTCGCTGCGTGTATATATATATATATATATATATATAATATATATATATATTGCCTGAGTATATGAAGCTATTGCTGCGTTGAAGAACTCTTCATTGACTGCATTGAATCCGAATGTCATCACGTTGACTGTCTTTATTCATGAACAACGTGTAATGATTCCAGATGGCATCACGTTGACTGTCTTGTCTTCATGTTGTGCGTATGTACTCCATTACAACATATAAGTTCCTACCCTTATTACGTCTAGATAGATGACCTGCGTATTAATCTTATGCCCTGTGTAACCCTAGATTGTGTATAACCATGAACAGCGTATTACCATGGCTACGATGTACAGCGGCTTACCTCTTCATCACTGTGGCTTAATGACTATGGCACTCTTGTCTGCGTATGAGTCTTCATGACCAGCATATCTATATATAACCATGAAGAGCTTCATGTCCAGCGTATATATAACCATGAACAGCTTCATGACCAGTGTATAACATCCACAGCGTGTCCACTATGAACAGTGTATCTCATTCACTATGAGCAGTGTATATATTATAAGGTCTCCAAGATTGCGTTTAGATGTATTAACCAGCGTATATCCTCATTATGTAAATGTCTTCCTTGATCTGTGGCTAAGTGTCTCCATTTCCAGCATGTAAATTAAGGCATCATCTTAGGGCATCCTTCATTAGTGTCTCTGATCCGAATCGGATCCATAAACGACTGTCAAAGAACCTTGACTGTATCAGGACGAAACAAATCTTTAAAGAATCCAAAACAGCATCAAAAACACCCTAAACTAGTGGCAATGGCAGCCAGCGTGGAACGACAAAGACCTTGGTCAAAGCGCGTTGACCGAGGCCCATGGAGACTGCGCGGGAGGTCAAAGTAGCCCCTGGGAGCCCCGGATCGGGAAAAGGAGGTGATTTTCGATGTGCGATTAGTGCCTCGCTGGGCGAACAGGGCCAAAATGGGAAAGACTGAGCACCCGGTTGCGTGGGGGAACCAAAGGACCGCGGGGCGGGAAAAGGTGAAAGCGCTAAAGTACGAAGGCAGGACCCGTGCTTTGTAAACCGACAGTTTTGATCGGGGCGCCCTTGAATGGTAAGAGGTTTTGGACAGGAGAGTAACGATTCCATACACCGATCAACGCGTGGCGGCGGAGGAGAGAGAAAACCGTCGTTGATCGCGCGTTATCGGTCGAGCATGTCAACCACGCTTGACGTGCGTATGACGTCGGATCTTGAGAAGCCCAGATTGGACGGCTGAGATTGCGCTCGATAGAAAGAAGCGGAATCGATAGAGAATTAAACCGCGTTCTAAAGGGATTTGGAATCCATTTGACCGCCACGGTGGAGGAAGAACGCATCCACGACGTAATTGAAGAAACGAACCAACGAATCATGCTAGCACCAGTTAGATGGGGACACGTGGCCACTCCCTAGGCGTTCATGCTGACACCGAACAAGGAACTCCAAGCACAGCTGCAAAAGGTGAATCAACGCAGGCGGGAGAGGAACCGAACAGGCATAGGGATCGAATGGCTAAAGCCATGAAAAGAGACAGTCGAATAGGGAGGAGTTGATTGGGAACCCGAATTGAGAGGAGTCCAAGCGACCAAGAGAGACAGTGAACAGTGAACCCTAACAGGAGGACTGAACACAGAGAACAGTAAAGCCAAACAGAGGAGACAGAGGGTCGAACTGACCACAGGCGACGTCGAGCACCAGAGAGCTTGAAGATTCAAGCCTTCCCATAGAGGAATCTGTCTGGACTGAGCATCACATTTGGCTCTTTCCACTGTAGACCAAGGGTCACAGAGCTGGTAGGAAGAAAAAGAGTCTGTGTACTTGGAGTGGCTTGGGGAATCCAAGAACCACCCTGCCAAGCAAAATCTGCTTTAGGAGAACTCATATTGAGTCCCTGTATTGTAATTCCTCTACTAAAAGACACAATAAAACAAAGCCACCACTGAAGCTGGACCAGAGACGTAGCCCTGGAGAATAGGGTGAACTGCTTATTAAAAACTATTTGTGTCTTTGTGTTGCTTAGTGTATTTCTCTACTGTATTTCCACTGATTTTCTGTGTATTGGCAATCTGATCGATCTGTTGTTTCAATAACACAGAACACACACACCAGCACATGAGTCTGTAATACCTTTGTTTTAATAAATCTTCAACTGAGGTCACTCATAGGGTGATTATCAGATCAGTCTCTCCTTCTCCAAAAACCCAAGACGTGAAGAGGAGAACACATGAAGAATGTGTATGCCCAAATGACCTCAAGTCCTCTTCAATTTATACTAAAACGTAGGTGATTAATAGGCATGTCTTTTGGGCTGCTGAGCCTACTCAAGTTGCTGGTCCGCTAGATGATAAATCCATAATCAAAATAAATTCATAAAATGCTGACTCTTAAAATGTGGCCTTCCAAGGAGAGTCAGCTTCACCTACTGCACAGTCAGAGAGAGAGCGAATGCTAGTCAATGCTGGTCAAAGTTTCAATCTGTAGCTTGTAAACCCTAGAAAAACTATGTCCTTCCTTCCCACGTGTGAGAGAGAGACCTTTCTGCGCAGGAGAGAGAAGAGACTATTTTTCTGCGTAGGAGAGAGAGATGTGTGATGAGAAGTGAAGTGTGCAAATGAGAAGAATGCTCCTTGTATTTATATGCAAAACATTGATGATGAATAGATGTGTCTATTAGGCTTCTGAGCCTACATAAGTTGTTGGCCGACTTTCATAATCTAAATAAAATTCATATCTCCATAAATACTTATTGGAATCGGATGATCTTTAGATCAATCCTACACCTCTCGATGAGAGGAATCCAATAAAAATATAATCAGCCATGAATAAGGTGACCCACATGAAGTTTGGCCCTAGTTGCCAATTTTAACATGTCAACTTCACTTAATGAAGAGTCATGTTGGCACATAAGAGACCCCTTACCTCCTCCAACGAATTGTATAAATAGAGAGCCTTTGAAACTCATTCTCACATCATACAAGTGCAGTTTCGTCCAAGAAAAATGAACCAAGGTAGCTGCAGGCTTGATCACCCTAGCCGAGTTGGAGAAAGAGTAATGTATTGGTCTTTTCTTGTGACTAGTTCATGTTGTGTTAGGGAGAGAGAAGCCCAAATGGAGGAACAACTTTCCAAGTGTTTTTTGTGCTTTGTTTTGGGCCGAATCTCTTTGTCAATAGGGGCTGAAGTTTATGTGTATTGCAGGTAGGGACACACCTCTGTAATCCCTTGCTTGGAGGGTTGTTAGGCCTATCTTGGAAGGTCGAATTGCGGAAAATCGCTAGTTGGGTTTGGTTTCTTTTTTGGGTATTGTTCTGAGCTTGTTTTGGTGTCTTATTATCCATGGTTGGATCTGTTTACTTTAGTGGGATGTAAGTTTGTTGTGGAAGGGCCGAGAGGCCTAACTCTGTGCCAATCTAAGGTTGTATTATCTCAGTACTCTAGCATTGTAAGATCAAGTGGAAAGCGCAACTGTTTATGGTGTCTAGAGGCTTGAATTAGGATTGATTGGAAACCCTAACCAAGGCCGAAGAATTTCAGATATATATGCTTAGGAACGAAGTATGTGAAGGCAGAAAAGAAATCCTACAAGCTAAGGTATGTTGTCATTCTTTGTTTAATGCTTCTCATGCTGGAATATGATCCTAGTTGGTTATATAGTTTGGCTACTTGTGTATTATATGAAGTACTGTTAGGTGTTGTTTATTGTACCATCAAGTATAGTCTAAAGGTTGTTAGTGAGAGGATGGTTTAGGCACTAGAACTTGGACCTCAAGAGTGTAAGGATAATGGTTAAGGGGTTGTTGGTTTTTCCTTAATTATTTAAGTTACAGAGAAGTCAACAACTGTGATGTGTGGCAGTGATTCAATGCCTATAAACTTTAAGGTATTGTTGTGATTGTCTATGTCTATTTTAGTGATGTATGATAGTGGTCTTCTATCCTTGTGACTAAGATATATGGCAGTCTCTCTATGACCATATTGTGTGGTAGCATCCTTATGTCAAAGATGTATGACAATGTTCTTAGGATAGTGATGTCATGACAATGACACTTGTGCTTATATACATGGCAGTGACTATGACAATTACGTATGGTTTGTGACAGTATGATGCATGGCATTGACTCTATGATAGTGACATATGGTTTATGACAGTGACCTTGATGCATGACAATGATCTATATGATAGTAACCTTGATGTATATGGCAATACCCTTGATGTATATGATGTGAAAATTTCTACGAAATTTCTATTGCAGCAATTGGAATTAATTGTTCTAACAGGGAAATTAATTATGCAGTTTATTGCTACCACAACAACTAATTAATCACATTGCAATCTTCACAAATAAAATTACTACGGAATATAAAAGCGTCGGAAACTGAGAAATTCTAGCACATACACAAAAATTGTGACACCGTTATTTTTGGACTAAAGTCCCCGAAAAAACCCAATGTGGGAAAACTGGTTGCAATAGCTGAGGGTTTATATTATTGTTTGCAACAAAATTCTGAGTACAATAAAATATCCCCAAACTCGCGATTCTATCCAAGAGAAATATTTGCAGAAATATACTAAGGGATTTTACCCTCTCTCCAAGCAATCTGAGCTCAAACTGCCAGCTCCAAGTGAGCCATCCAAACAACTTTGCGCAAGTCTTACGTCAACCCTGCATATCCTGCCAAACACACTACCTGAAACAACTGCTACTCAAGCTATTTTGTCTGTTGTCGACTGGGAAAATTCTTCTTCAATACTCTTGAAAATCCTCCCGACCACTGGAATTGAAAACGACCTTCCCTTCAGCCAAATTGAACTGCTTCTTGAGGTTGTGCACAACCCCTGCGCAACTTCCTAGAGATAAATCTCGGCCTCCTCTTTTTGACTCTCTGGAATTGGAAAACTTCCTTTGGATCACTCCTGACCTCTCCTGCCACCTGCTACTCACCTCCTGGCTCGATCTCCACTGCTGAATCATTCTTGCAACTAGGTATTCAAATTTCTCGGGCAACTACACTAGTGTGTTCTCCATCTAACCATCGACCTCTTCTTATAATCTTCAGTTGGGACTCGAACGGCCAAGATTAAAACTTAGTTGATTGCGTAGATCATTTCCTAGTTGATCCGTGTGAGTTTCTGGATGATTCACACCTTTCTCAATTAATTCCTATTAATTAACCACTTTTCCTAAGATAGACTTAGGAATTTTTTAATTATGTTGAAATAATTTAATTGAGCCATCTTTAGCTCGAATTTCCAGAAATGATTTCTGGGTTTTGGAGAACTCACGTGTTTTAGCCTCCTTACAAATTTTCGAGACTAGAATACCTTCGATGCTACAAAAACTAACACTCCCTCTTAGCAAGGAAGGTTTTCTCTCCAACTAGTACTGCAGAACCTGCCACAACATCTTGTCTCTGTAACATCCTCGATACGTATTGTTGATGTCTGGCAACTGTGACTGCCTGCCATTGCCCACCAACTACTGCGCAACTCTAATGTTGCATCTGTTCTGCTACTGAGACTGCATTGTATGCTTGTACTGCTGCCAACTCTGCATCTGCATTGCAACTCAACTCCCTCTCAACTGTTGTTGCTGCTACTGCAACTATAGCAACTGAGATGCATCCTAAATACTCCATCCTGCTACTGAAACAGGTTCTCCACTATACCCATCTATTCTCTGAAATATACAAAATTGGCTCTTCCCAGAGCCTTTGTGAGTATATCTGCAACCTGTTCTTCTGTGGGAACATACTTTAAATGGATTGCTCCACGTTGCACACAATCTTTGATGAAATGACATCGAATATCTACGTGTTTCAACCTTGTCATGAAAGACTAGATTTTTAGAGAGCTTGATGCAACTCTGATTATTACAGTAGACATTGGTCGCCTCCATCCTCTGCTTGAACAAGCTCACTAGTAGCTTCCGAAATTATATAGCTTCGCACGTGGCAGTGTTCGCTGCCATATACTCTGCCTCAGTAGAGCTTAGTGCTACTGACTTCTACTTCCTGCTGCACCAAGAAATCATCCTTGATCCAACGCTGAAGCAATACGTAGAGGTACTTTTCCTGTACATTGAACTGCTTGCCTAATTTGCATATGTGAACCCACATAGTCTGACATCATCTCCACAGGTATATTTCAACCCATAATCTATTGTGTTGCGCAAATATGTCAGAATATGCCTTGTCACTATCCAATGCATTCTCTTTGGTTCCACCTTAAACTGACTGAGAGTGTTGACTGCAAATCCAATATCTGGCCCAATGTTAACTAGATACATTAGAGAACCGATAAGCTATCTATACAAGGTGGAGCCCACATCCTTGTCCTCTGATGCGTCTACGGTGAAAATTCGTAAATCCAAATCCCACTGCAGTAACCGATAATGTTTCTTCTATTTGTTAAATTAATCAAACAAATTATTTGCAGTTTCCTACAACAAATATCGAAACATATACACTGCGAGCTTCACAAAATAAATATTGTGGAAGAAATAAAATGCTGAAGAATAGATGCACACACACGTATACTCATTGATTTTTGGACCAACCCAACTTGGGAAAATCGGTGCAACAGTTGAGGGTTTTATTATTATGTTGTAGTAATCTGAGTAGAAATCTTTAGATGCCCAAACTGGCAATCTGATACAGAGAATCAATTGGCAAAGAGGTAGTGAGAAATGTTCTCATGTTGTCACTGGCGATCCGACTCTGATCTAGGCTCTAGATGGCTAGCCCCACGCTGCCTCTGCATCACAACTTCTAGGAGTTGCGTCACCCTTCCAACTGATCGATTTGCTCCTCATGTCTCACAACCCGACTTCCGACACTAGATCTCAACTGCCCCTAGCAAATTTGTGGACTCCCTCTGAAGCACTACACTGCCTCTGCATGGCACTGCGTTGCATCTCTGAACCGCTCATTGCCTTCTCTGCCTTGCACTCTTTAGAATTGGAAAAATCCCCTTTGGTCTACTGTCCCTGCACCTCACTGCAAGATCACTCGATCTCTCTTCGGTAACTCAGCGTTGCTACTCTTGAGAAATTCGTTCTCTAGATCTCACTATCTTAGAGTGTTCTCCAAGTGCCCATCAAGCTCCTTCTTATAATCTCTCGTTGGAGCTAAGATTAACTTGGAGTTGATCCTTGTCTTCCTCTAGAAGATTCGCACCAGATTTAATTAATACCCTTTAATTTATCACATTTCCTAAGTTTAGACTTAGGAATACATTAAAAGATAATTAATTATTCTAATTAAACCATCTCTAGGTGGAATTTTCCCAAACATTTTCTGGGTCTTAGAGAATGCATATGTCTTAGCCTCTCTGCAAAATCTTGAGGCTAGAGCACATCTGATGCTATAGAAATCAACACTCCCTCTTAGCGAGGAATGTGCTCTAGTGCCGCAACCCAATGAAGCATCACTCTGTCTCTGCACCAACTCCTGTTGCGTTGCTAATGTCTGGCTCTGCTGCCCATCAACTACTGCGCAACTCTGATTGCTGCATCCGTGTTGCTGCTGACTGTGTTGAACTACCGCCAAAACTGCACATGCATTGCAACTCTCTCCATTTGCAGTTGTTGCAACTGGAATGGAAAAGCATCCAAAATACTGAACCAACTGTGGTAAGTATGATGCATCTGTCACCCGAGTCCTGATTGCTACTAGTCTCTGTGCTGTCACTGAATCGTCTGCATTGTTGCTGACTCTACGCTATGCCATTTGCACTGCTGCCAACTCTGCTCTGCGCTGCCCCGTATCTGACCTGCTACGAGCTACTTCATCTGTCACTCTGGCACCTGACTGCACCAACTGTCACTGATCCATCCTGCTACTGCATATCTTAGGCTCCTGTAGCAAGGTATTGATTCATGAGGTGGACCTCCTTAAGAATCCTGCCCATCCTGTAGCTCTCTGGGGCTACAACTCCAAATCACCACATCCCTGGAGGTAACTTGGTGATCATGGCAAACTCTTCCTCCAGTCTGGAGGACAACCTGTGGATCTCAGCGAATGCAACCTGCTGATCCTGCTTCTCATCTTTGTTTTTCTTTCTGAGAGGACATTGAGTGCTATAGTGGCCAAGCTCACCACACCTGAAGCACTCAATCTTGGAAATGTCCTTCTTCCTCCTGCGTTGTTCCTATTGCACCTTAGATACGAGGGCCACATCTTCCTCTTCCTTTATTTTCTTTGTCCCATTGCTGCTGCTAGCACCACAAATGGTGCTCTTCACCAGATCTCGCCTCATTTACTCTTGCTGTAGAGCAACCCACACACGTTCCTAATCTAGAAGTTTCTCTCTACCCACAATACTCCGGACGAAAACTTTCCATTCTTCAGAAACGCTATTCAGACTTAATCGTACAAACTCTGTAGGCTGGGGTGCAATCCCTACTTAAGCCAGCTGATATTGGACTCCTGTAGCCTAGTAAGGAAGGGGTCTATACGCTCCCCCTTCTGCATCCTTGTGCATCTCAACTTCTCCTCAAGATACATCTTCCGCTGCTCAGAAGATCCTTTGTACAACGTAGCTAGTGCTTCCCACATTTGCTAGGCAATATGTTTGCCAACTATGTGAGACACCACGTGATATCAAACCCCATCGAGAATCAACCTCTTTACCTTTGCTATCTCCTTCTTGTAGGCCTTCAACGGATTTGCATCTATGGGTACAACTACTGCACTATCGATGTAATCTTTGAGATCATACTCATCTAGAAGACATGAAATTCTTGCCTTCCAGATCACATAGTTGGGGGCTCCCTCCAATTGATCCTGATCTCTCAGCCTTGCTGATGCCATTTTTGCAAAAATGTCGAACTCCTCCTCTTCTCCTCTGTGTAGCTGTTGCCCGACTGTTCACACTCCTTTCTGGAATGAGAAATTCTGCACATAACTACTGCTGCTTTGTTAGGAAAATTCGAACTTCTTGGCTAGAAGTCCCCTGGGGAAAGAATTCCCTCAGTGTGTGCTCTTCCTTACTCCTGATGCTATTTGCACTAACAAACTGCTGCAAAATCTGCATCTTGGCTGAAGATCTGCTCCATAAGGAAACAACTGCTGCTCCCTCTGCCTTTGGAACTCTTTAGTCTAGAAAATTTTATTCTCTAACAACTCACTCAGAGAAGTAAAATTTCCCTGAAAAGCTAACCCTCCTAGCCAAGGAAATACGTTGCCCTTAAGGGTTTTGAATTGTTGCTTACTCAGAAACTCAAACTGCCTCCTTCCTTCTACGCCGAGCAGTCCGACTTACGATATGTGCTCTGATACCATGTGAAAATTCGGAAATTTGAATCCCACTGCAACAACTAATAATGTTTCTTCTATTTGTTAAATTAATCAAACAAATTATTTGTAATTTCCTACGACAAATATCGAAACATATACACTGTAGCGTTCACAAAATAAATACGGCAGAAGAAATAACATGTCGAAGAATAAATGTACACACACATATACTCAGTTATATTTGGACCAATGTCCTTGGAAAATACAAGTTGGGAAAACCGTGCAGCAGCTGAAGGTTTTATTATTATGTAGTAGTAACCTGAGTACAAATCTTTAGATGCCCAAACTGGGAATCTGGTATATAGAATAAATTGGCAAAGAGTTAGTGAGAAATATTCTCACGCTGTCACTGGCGATCCGACTCTGATCCAGTCTTTGGATGGCTAGCCCCACGCTACCTCTACATGAGAACTTCTAGGAGTTGCGTCACACTTCTAGCTGATTGATTTGCTGGTTGGAACTTGACTCTCTAGTCCTTGGTCTCACACCTCAGCTTCCGACACTAGATCTCAATTGAAATTGTTGACTCCCTCTGAAGCACTGCGCTGCCTCTCTGTACCTCTCGTTGCCTTCTCTACCTTGCACTCTTCGGAATTGGAAAAATCCCCTCCAGTCTACTATCCTTGCACCTCACTACAAGATCACTCGATCTCTGTCCGACAACTCAGTGCTACTAGTCTTGAGAAATTCGATCTCTAGATCTCACTCTCTTAGTGTGTTCTCCAAGTGGCCATGAAGTTCCTTATAATCTCTCCTTGGAGCACCAACGACCAAGATTAAAACATAATCAAGGGCTAAGATTAACTAGGTCTTGATCCTTGTCTTCTTCTAGAAGAGTCGCACCAGATTTAATTAATACCCTTTAAGTAATCACATTTCCATAGTTTAGACTTAGGAATACATTAAAAAATGATTAATTATTTTAATTAAACCATCTCTAGCTGGAATTTTCCCAAAGGATTTCTAGGTCTTGGAGAATGCACGTGTCTTAGCCTCTATGCAAAATCTTGAGGCTAGAGCACATCCGATGCTACAAAAATCAACATCTATCTTCTTCCAGTTGGTGATCATGGGCTAGACTTGGGTCTACAATCCTGCATCCTGAATATCTCCAGAATCTCTGTAGCATATCTCCCTTGACTAAGGAAGATCTTCCCGTCTTTCTGCCACACTTCCAAGCCTAAGAGATAGTGCATCAACCCCAAATCCTTCATGTTAAACTCTGTTGCTAGGTTCCTCTTGCAGTCCTTTATGAGGCTTGATCCTGTCAAGAATAGGTCATCCATATACAATACTAGGACGAGTGGCTCATCCTCTACCATCAAATAGTGAAGGTTGGGATCTGTGTCACTCTTGACGAACCCCATCTATTGCAAGTAGTTGTTGATCTGACCATACCATTCCCTAGGACTCTACTTTATTCTTCAACTTGTACACGTGTGTGCTTCTTATGTGTCAACACTTTGAGCCCACATATGGTTGAGCCTCGTCACTCACATTGGATTGGTGCCAAGAATCTGCTGAGATATCTTTCGTGGCACAACCACTCATGGATTAAGATACACTACCAGAAATGTGAGACTACTTGGGTATACTGATGTTGATTGGGCAGGCAATGTGGAGGATCGGAAGAGCACATCCGGCTGTTGTTTCTCTTTGGGATCTACCTCGATATCCTGGATGAGCAGGAATCAGAAGTCAGTGGCTCTGAGCACCGCTGAGGCAGAATACATTGCTACTAGCATGGCCTCCTGTGAGGCAGTCTAGTTGCGAAAGCTCTTCAGTGAGTTGTTTGGATTTACATTGGATACCACCATGATTCTATGTGACAACCAGAGCGAGATTCGTTTATCAGAAAATCCTGTATTTCATGATCGCTCGAAGCATATCGATATCAAGTACCACTATATTCGAGATATGGTGCAGAGAGGAGCAATAAGGCTCCAACATATCGGTACAGATGAACAGGTCACTGACATTTTGACAAAGCCCCTAGGAAAGATCAAATTCCTGACTTTCCGAGAACGACTTGGTGTCATTCAGAGACCCTCTGATGAGGGTCAAGTATGATGTACTGAGCTCTGGGAGCTGCAGGGGGGCGCGGGGTACCTCTTGGAGCGACATAACCACAAGGTGACTCACCATCCCCTGTTGGTGCACTTTGTATAGGGTAAAAGGTTCAACCTTCCCCTGTGGCACCCCATGGTGACTATGGAACAGGATGATTCGTTCTCTGTGGCGTCTATGGAATAGGATGATTAGTTCTCATGTGGGCCTAGATGATCTGTTCTCCATAGTGATTGTGGAACAGGATGATTTGTTCTCCTGTAGGCCAGGATGATTAGTTCTCCATGGCATCCACTGGACAGGATGATTCGCTCTCCTGTGGACAGGATGATTAGTTCTCCTGTCGAGGCATCCTACCCATGCAGTCTGGGACTCATGCGAAGTACCTCTCATCTGATCAATGAGCAGGGAAATGAGGATAGGCACCATAGTAGCACCATGGACGCATTGTTGTATCTACCGTATTCCCTATGCTAGGATGACCTTCATTGATCTGGGATCAATGGTACTGGTCTGGGACCAGTGAGAGTGGTACACACTCTAAGACTGACTTCGGGTCAGTGGAGGATGGTATGATACATCCTCGATCATTTCTTCTTCTTCATAATTCGAGCAAAGCAAAGCAGAAGGGTCAAGCCATACTGGACAGTGCATTTGATGGATGGACAGTAGTGACAGTCCGACAGATTGCAGATGAAATTCTCCCTAGTTGAGAGGGAGTGTTAAAATTGGCAACTAGGGCCAAACTTCATGTGGGTCACCTTATTCATGGCTGATTATATTTTTATTGGATTCCTCTCATCGAGAGGTGTAGGATTGATCTAAAGATTATTCGATTCCAATAAGTATTCATGGAGATATGAATTTATTTAGATTGTCAAAGTCGGCCAGCAACTTATGTAGGCTCAGAAGCCCAACAGAGGCATCTATTCATCATCAACGTTTTGCATATAAATACAAGGAGCATTCTCCTCATTTGCACACTTCACTTCTCATCACACATCTCTCTCTCCTGCGCAGAAAAAGTGTCTCTTCTCTCTCCTATGCAAAAAGGTCTCTCTCCCACACATGGGAAGGAAGGACGCAATTTTTCTAGGGTTTACAAGCTGCAGGTTGAAACTTTGACCAGCTTTGACTAGAATTCCCTCTCTCTCTGACTGCGCAGTAGGTGAAGCTAACTCTCCTTGGAAGGCTGTATTTTTTGGCACAAGAATCAAGGTGATCCGACCTCCGGTTTGACAGATATTGACTGCCTTAGTTTAGGGCTGATCTAGGGTTTGAAGCTGCTGATATAAATCAGAGTTTTCCACTATTTCTCTCTACTGAATTATTGAAGATAAAAGAAGATTTGATCAAAGGGTTTCCCCATATTGGGGTTTGTCCCTAGCTAGCCACCACATCTTGTATCTCTTGTCTTGGCTTGTTTTATGTTGATCATTTAAATGTTCTATCTGCACTTTACTTAATGTACATGTGATTGCTAATCTGTGGATAATAAAAAGAAAGATAAGTAAACTGCTCTAAGCATAGAACATACCATAATTGAACACGGCATAAAGAAAACCCACTTTAATTTGCTCTTAATAATATTAAATAAATTTCACCAGATGCCCTAAAAATTGTTTGCCCAAACAAGGTTGTCACATCAAGGAGGAGTCCCTAGAATTCATCAATAATAATACTTTCCTTTTTAATAAATTGAATTCATCCTTGGGACAATATGGTCTTCTTTTGGTGTAGATGGGCTTATTTTGGGGTAATTGGGTTTCTCTTGGAAAATTCATCCCAAAGTTGCACCAAATTTCAACACTCCCTCTCAGTGAGGGAGAAATTTTCGACTATATCAAAAAGTGTACATGTCGTATCACAGTTGCATCAACAAGACATCCATCTCGTCTCAACTCGTCTCTCATTTTTGTATATTAGCAAAACAATGATGTCTCGATCTAATTAAGAAGAAGAATAATCCACGCAATCAAGTCCTGGACTTGACAGTAGGGGAGATACACACTTGCCACAAGTGGCAAGGGCCAAACACACTCTACAATGACAATAGGGGAGATACCACTTACCATTTCTGTGAAAATCCCTGAATCTAACACATCAGAAACCCCTACTGCAATTACTGGTTTACAATCTCCTACTTGTTCTTTACATTAACAAGCTATTTAATTGCATAAACATCAAAGTAAACACTATTGCAGCCTTCACAAATATACAGATCATGCACTGAAATAAAGTGAGACAATAACACAAGGGGCACCATTATTTTTGGACAATCATCCCCAGAAAAACCCAATTCGGGAAAATCGGTGCAGCATATAGAGGGTTTGTATTATTAAGCAGATCTTGTGAATACAACTAGGGTGCCAGAAATGGCTCACCTAATAGAGAATATCCTTGGCAGTAGTACCTCTATCCGGAGACAGATAATCCGGCAAATCAATAAGCGGATGATCAAACCCCACAGCGACTCCAGTTGTTCCCTACGCTCGACAAGGAACGCTGCTCCAAGCACTGCTTTGGAGTTATGTCACTCCTCCAGGAGCTGCGTCACCCTTCCTCGGCTCAGAATCTGTTGATCTGCTCCCAGTCTACCTCATAGAATCTCCCCAACGTTGCCTCTAAGGCCCAACGTCAACCTCTACGGCTTCTGTGTCACCTACATCAGCCCTCAGTGTCCTCTGCATCATCTCTTCAACCTCTGCGTCAGCCCTTCTAGGGCCTACGTTGTCTCTCTCAGCATTGCGTTGCCTCTCTACTATGTATTCTTCAGCCTCGAATGAAAATCCCTTGCTGAACTGCCGCTCACTGCAACTCTGATCACTAACTCGATTTCGTCAGCAAACCTCGCCCCAAAAAATCAAATTCTTTGATCACTTGGTGTATCTCCAACTAACCCTCAAGCCTCCTCCTATACTTCTCATGTTGAGTCTTCCATGGTCGAGATTAAGTCCATAATCAACGGCTAACATTAAAATTGGTTTGATCCTCGTCACTTAGAACTTTCTCACCCATTTTTATCAATACACATTAATATTTTTATTTTCCTAAGTTTAGACTTAGGAACTTGTTGACCCTGCCGCTTACACCTACCTACAAGTCAGTAAGAAAAGCCTTCAACCCCACAAGGTGTGGTTGGTGGCAGGGAATTCAAAGAAGGGGTTGTCACACTAAATCCCTTCTCTCTTCGTTTAAGCTATCTCCTAAGTTAGCTAAGGGGGGTGGTCCCTAATGAAAAATTAAGTTAAAAAGAGAAGTGAGTTTCTAGGAGACTTGTTAGAGTTAAATAGATTATTTCTTTAAGATTTATAAGCAAAAAAACTGATATGAGCAATAACCATCATAAGATAAGCATGAAATACATAATCAACGAGTGTCTTCCAAGTATTTGCTCTTTAAGAAATGAAATTGTATTTTGCTTAAAACAAAAGTACAATGCTTCAAAAATTGAAAACAAAGCAATCCTGAAATGGAGACAAAGATGACATGAAATAGTCAAAATGATAATCTACAATTAGTGTACAAGAAATAGATTAAGGTATGCAAGCAAAACTCCATACTTGTCTAATTGAAACAATGCTCTAGGTAGCAAATAAAATCCTTGAAAGCACAAGTTATTTGATCAAAAAAAATATTTAATTTAAATTTATGTCATCTTAATAAACTAGAGGAAAGGAAACTCCCTCTTTCAAAATCGTTTGATGAGATCCTTGAGGCAAACCGATTGGGTCCTTCTATTCTTGATCTTGGGAGTTAGTTTGTCTATTGGAGAGTTACCCCAAGCCCAAGTAAATCCTTCAACCAAATCTACAGATCTCTACACACTTGGAAAAAGATGTCAGCGATCATAAGGGATTAGATTATACAATGGAGGAGAAGGCTAGAGATTTCACCAAAAATCTTCTAGTGCTCCTCTTCCTAGAGTATTTCTCTAAGCCAAAAACCATACAAGATAGCTTGCATATGTTAATCCAAACAAGTGGCAAAATAATAACTAGCATAATCCAACATACATGCAGAATGTGAAGCACAACAATTGAAATAACATCACCTCAAGAAATGGAAGGAGAACACCAACACAATAGTACCCCAAAGTCTCTTTTATTATATGAAAGATGAATAAAAAATCCAACAGAACCTCTGCAAGCCCAACAGCTCATTCTATGGTTACAATATGAGAGCCAAAGGCTCATTTAAATAGAACTATGGGAGCCAATCCCAATGAAAAATGAAATGACAAGTGTAACTTGATGACAACCCCAATGTAAAAACGAATTTGTACAAGTGATTGATATGACTGTTATGTAATCCTGTAGCTGGCAGTCAATAGAGCCTTGCTCATGTGCAAGTTCTTTATGGCTGCCAAGTGTGAAATAAGTGAGTGAAAAGAAGAACAAATTCCATGAAAATCTCAGCCCCAAAATCTGGTGAAGACACCACTGCAATTCACATCCCAATCTGCCCCTTAATCTCTGCGTATAACCTGTCGTGAGTGTTGTGCATTTGGCTGTCTCTATACCGTTGTTCATAGACTCTAAAATCTGAACTGTAGATTGTGCCTTTGTGGACTGTCCTTAATTTGCTGCATATGATTGAGGATGATTGGGCCTACATATGATCTTTGGTGTGCGTGGAATGGAGAGGAAAGTGAGAGTAAGTGGGGGAACAGAACTGTCCCATGTGGCAGTTCTGTCCCCACTTAAACTTTTCCAAATCTGTTACATTTTAAAACTGATTTTTGAAGCCTTTTTCCTAATTCGTGGACTTCCAACACTAATCAATGACTTGGCTGATTTGTCCCCAACTAATTCTGGGCCTTATGTGGCTGCCATGTCATATATTTTGTCCCCCTTTAAGCTTTGAATGTGCACCACATATTTTCAACATGTTAAAAAAAACTTTTTTGTTGTGCCTTATGAACTCATGGTTGGACCATTTGACTTGCCACTTGGAACTTTGACTTTGACTTGAGTTGTGGCTTCATGTGGTGGGCCCCACATAATTACCACATCATCTTTGAACTTCATTTGGAACTGCCATGTCATTTTGTTCACTTTCTTTGAATTTGGAAAAATTTAGAAATTTTCCAATTATTGATTTTTTCATTTTTTCTCATTTTTTGCCATTGTCGCTAGAAAAATCGGCTTTTGAGGAACTATAAGTCATTTCCTAACCCTCAAAGTGAGTCCTAGGATAATGTTGGGTCTCTAAGGATGAATTTTGAGTAGTCACACGCCCCATACATTTCCTAAGGCCACTTATTTACATCATTACATAGAAAATAATTAAATAATCCCGTTTTGTGGGAAATATTTAATTATTAAAAAATCCTACTTCGACCTAGCCAAATTCCACGAAATCTTTTGTGTGATCTAGTATGGTAATATACATCGACTCTAGACACTGAGATGTATTAGGGGCTCAACCTTCAAACCTTCGCCCCGGCTCTTGGGTAAAAAATGAGTGAAAAAACCCAGAAAATTATCCGCCTCGGAAAAAGAAGGGATAATTAACCAGAGAAAAAAACACTACAAGGTGTACTCGTTTGCTAATCGAGTCCCAACATCCTAGGCCTCTTACAAACTCAAAAGCTCATCATTACTAGTATCACTTATTACAATTCCCTGCAGAATGTGGAATCTGAGTACAACAAAGATGATGAGAAGATAGAAGTAGAGTTAAAAACTCTGTTGACTGATGATATCTGATGGCACAAGTGTCCTCTGGATCATCCTTGGGCATGGAGTCTTCATATAATCATCAAGTGCCACTCCAGTGGTCAACATTTGGCTCCATATGGGGATGCATGCTAGATACAAAGTGACAGTGTGCAAGAACCTAGAATCTGCACCAACCAACAAAAGACATATATCTACAGTATCCATTCTAAATATCATCAAATGAAACAAAGTACAGAAACGTAGAAATGAAAATTTATTCTAAGAGCATAAATGACAATTTATTCATGAAATAAAACTACTTGAACAAAAATAACAGGAGATAAGGTTAGAAATATCATACAAAAAGATGCCCCATGGCATCAGAGGTCTTCAGTGAAATCCATCTTGAGAACCTGCCTACTCACAGGCAATTCCATAGGTTGTTTCTTTGATGTGCCTTGCCCAATTCTGACTATCTTGGGATTATGACTTGCCCCAATATTAACATGTTTGTGGCCATCAGATATACCAAACCTCTTCCTTTTCCTTTTCCGAATATTGATGCATTAAGACTTGATCCCGCTCAAAACTGGTGGTTCATTTTTTATATCTCTTTTCTTTTTTCGCTTTTTTCTTTTCTTCTTGGTTAGTTACGATGGTGATGGTGATGGTGATCATGATGCATTTATTGCCAATCCTATTGCTTTGTCTTGAAAATGCTCTGATGGAAGATTTGAAGTACCCAAGCTTTTTGAGCTATGCCTAATCTCTTCATTTTGAATATGTTCTGTTAAGGGGGGAAGAAAACTTGTCAACACTGCATCACTTCCTGTCTGGCATGATCTATAGATAATCTCATTGTTGGGTTTCCTTGGATCTTCAACATGATATCTTTTCTCTAACTCTCAATCAAGTCTAACAAAGGTATTATTAGGCATGGGGATTGTGGCATATGATAAGTCCATTTGAAGGCTGCCACCTAGATTGATGCCCATTTTCTTGATAGGAGCATTCCCCATGAATCAGGAACGTCTATTACAACAATATCCATAGTCATTATTCTATCTGTGTATGCAGCTAAGAAAACCTGTAAATCTTTAATTATCCCACACACTTCAATTCTTTTAGAATCCATTGAACATATGTTGTGATAGGGCCTAGATACCCTTAAATTCAGTTGCTCCATGACTTTCTTGGTCATCACATTTGATGAAGCCCCTGAATCAATCATGCAGTTGTGTAAAATACAATCGTTCATTATCAAAGAAACATAAAATGGTAGATGATCTTCATTCCCCACATAACAATTCATACTTTTCAATACAATTTCCTCATCTTCTGGTCCGTCACTAGGATTTTCTTCCCTTTGAGTAACTTCAACAGCAATTAGTAAATTGGCCCTTTGAGATGGTATCTTTAAAAGTTTTGTCACTGGAATAGAAACCTTTACATTATTCAACAAATTGCCTAAGTCAAAATTCAATTTTGAAGTAGGACGGGAAAAATTTATGTGATTAATCCATCTTGGATATCCCTTCTCTAATATGTCATCCCTTTGTGTTTTGCCATAAGCAAGAATCTGTCTAGATGTAGGTTTTTCTCCAAAAATCTTAGTGACTTCGTCAAAATTTGCAATCATACTGTAAACCCGAATATTATTAGGCCTATGGTCAATCTCTTGATTTCTCTCAATGGTGTATATCTGATCCTCCATGGAAAACATATTGATTTGACCAGTTGTCCCTACAAATTCATTTCCTAACATGCCACTTTCCATGATTCTCTTCACATATGGGCATGTGGCTTCTTCATGGAACTGATTACATGGCCTACAAAAAGGGGGAATCTGATCTACCATGTTGGTGAATTCCAATGGATTCGGAGGCCTATGCTCCTATTGAATGCCTTTATTCTTTTGCCATCTATCATTTGGCCTAGGTTGGAATCTTTCCACTTGTGATCTCTCCATGGCCACCAACCTATTTTGCATGGTTTGCATCTCTTTAATGTGATTCGCTTCCATGCTCTTGATGAGTTGAGTTAATTCTTTAATAGGATCATGTGCAGTCTCTTCCTTGGCCTTACCTTTGGATTCATTTGATTTTAACGGCCCTCTATTGAAACCAAGGATTTCAGATTTTCCTGATTGCTTTCTAGCCCTTTCTATCTTCAAGGCTTCAAATTGAGCTACACTTAGATTCGTAGGCTCCTTTCTCCTCAACTCATAGACAGTGTCAACCCCAAAAGCATCTAGATATGAGCATAAAAGAAATTCATCAGGAGGTTTAACAGTAGAAGCCATGCTTTTTACTAATTCATTGAATCTCTTGTTAATCTCCTCCATGGTTTCATTCTCATTTTTCTTCATGTTGTTAATGGCATTGATCAAATGCCTATTTTCCTTCTTCTCTCCAAACCTATCTAAAAAAGCAGTTAGAATGGCTTGTAAATAGTTATATGAGTTAGCAGGTTGCTCAGTGAGCAAATCAAGAGCATCCTCTTCTAAAGATAAAACAAAAAGCCTCATCTTCACATCCTCATAATTAGCAGTGTTACACCATTTAAAGATACAAACATTAAAGTTTTTCACATGTGATGTAGCACTAATGGCATTATTACCTTGAAAGGAAGGTAAATTTTCAATAGCCTTGTCAGGGATATTGTGAGGATAACCATTTATGTTAGTGAAGTCACAAGGAGCAAAAAGATCATTCATGATGCTAGTCTCTACTTGTTCTTGAAAAAGCAAATGAATATCAGAAATAGCCTCTTGCCCAAGACTAGCAAGAGCTCTACTATTAGAAAGTCTATTCAACCACTCTCTAAAAAACCTTTCAGGATCAAGAGAGGGGCTAACTAGACCACTTGAATTTCTCCTAGTAGAGACTCATGCAAAATTTGGATTGAGTGGAGTCGCCACTTGAACAAGAATCTAAATCTAAAGTTCAAAAATGCTAAAACCAAAAGGTTAGTCGATTCCCCAGGTACAAGAAAGCTTGTCCCTTGCAACGGCGCCAAAAGATGTTGACCCTACCGCCTACAACTACCTACAAGTTAGTGAGAAAAGCCTTCAACCCCACAAGTGAGAAAAGCCTTCAACCCCACAAGGTGTGGTTGGTGGCAAGGAACTCAGAGAAGGGGTTGTCACACTAGACCCCTTATCTCTCTGTTTAAGCTATCTCCTAGGTTAGCTAAGTGGGGTGGTCCCTAATGAAAAGCTAAGTTAAAAGAAATGTGAGTTTCTAGGAGACTTGTTAGAGCTAAATAGATTATTTATTTAAGATTTATAAGCAATAAAACTAATATGAGCAATAACCATCATAAGATAAGAATGAAATACAAAAACAACCAGCGCCTTCCAAGTATTTTCTCTTTAAGAAATGAAATTGTATTTTGCTTAAAACAAAAGTAGAATGCTTGAAAAATTGAAAGCAAAGCAATCCCGAAATGGAAACAAAGATTGCATTAAATAGTCAAAATGATAATCTACAATTAGTGTACAAGAAATAGATCAAGATATGCAAGTAAAACTCCATACTTGTTTAGTTAAAACGATGCTCTAAGTAGCAAATAAAATCCTTGAAAGCACAAGTTATTTGATCAAGAAAATTATTTAATTTAAATTTATGTGATCTTAATAAGCTAGAGGAAAGGAAACTCCCTCTTTCAAAATCGTTTGATGAGATCCTTGAGGCAAACCGATTGGGTACTTTTATTCTTGATCTTGGGAGTTAGTTCGTCTATTGGAGAGCTACCCCAAGCCCAAGTAAATCCTTCAACAAAATCTAAAGATCTCTACACACTTGGAAAAAGAAGTCAGCAATCATAAGGGATTAGATTATACAATGGAGGAGAAGGCTAGAGATTTCACCAAAAATCTTCTAGTGCTCCTCTTCCTAGAGTATTTCTCTAACCCAAAAACCATACAAGATAGCTTGTGTATGTTAATCCAAACAAGTGGCAAAATGATAACTAGCATAATCCAACATACATGTAGAATGTAAAGCACAACAATTGAAATAACATCACCTCAAGAAATGGAAGGAGAACACCAACACAATAGTACTCCAAAGTCTTTTTTATTATATGAAAGATGAATACAAAATCCAACAGAGTCTCTGCAAGCCCAACAGCTCATTCTATGATTACAATATGAGAGCCAAAGGCTCATTTAAATAGAACTATGGGAGCCAACCCCAATGAAAAATGAAATGACAAGTGTAACTTTATGACAATCCCAATGTAAAAACGAATTTGTACAAGTGGCTAATATGACTGTTGTGTAATCCTGTAGTTGGCAGTCAATAGAGCCTTGCTCATGAGTAAATATATTTATTAATATATTGTCGCTAGGAAAACCACCTTTTGAGGGACTAGAAGTCATTTTTTGACCCTCAAAGTGGGTCCTAGAATAATGTTGCGTCTTTGAGGATGAATTTCAAGTAATCACATGCCCTAGACATTTCCTAAGGCCATTTATTTACATCATTACATAGAAAATAATTAGAAAATCATGTTTTGCGGGAAATTTTTAATTATTAAAAAATACTAGTTAGACCTAGCCAAATTCCACGAAATTTTTTGTGTGAACTAGTATGGTAATATACATCGACTCTAGACACTAAGATGTGTTAAGGGTTCAACCTTCAAACCGTCACCCCGGCTCTAGAGTAAAAAATGAGTGAAAAAACCCAAAAAATTATCTGCCTCTGAAAAAGAAGGGATAATTAACCGGATTAAAAAAACACTCCAAAGTGTACTCGTTTGTTGATCGAGTCCCAACATTTTAGGCCTGTTACAAACTCAAAAACTCATCATTACTAGTATCACTTATTACAATTCCCCGCAGGGTGTGGAATCAAGGTACAAGAAAGATGATGAGAAGATAGAAGTAGATAAAGATAAGATAAGATATAAAAAAAAATTATTGATGATATCTAAAGGTACAAGTGTCCTTTGGATCATCCTTGGGCATGGAGTCTTCATATAATCATCAGGTTCCACTTCAGTGGTCAACAGAACCCATTAAAATACTAATTATTTTAATTACTTCTCATCCGGGTGGAATTTCTCCAAACAATTTCTAAGCCTTGGAGATCTCATGTGCCTTAGCCTCTCCACCAAATTTCAAGGCTAGAACACATCTGATGCTACCCAAAATCAACACTCCCTCTTAGCGAGGAATGTGTTCTAGCAATGCTTCACCATAGAAGCATCACACTGATCTTCTACATCAGTCCTTTGTGTTGATGCTTAGCATGTAGCCCCACATCCACTGCATTGTTCCTTCCTATACTGCTGCCCGTGACACTGCCACTGCCAATGCTACATTTGTACTGCAACTCCCTCTCAACATGCTGCATCATGTTGCCCATAGCACTGCCACTGCTAACTATTGCACTACAACTCAATTATCAAGAAGTAACTGACTTCACCCAAGCACTGACATCCTGGTCAATCTAAGAGCCTCGTGATGTTGAAGCTACCTCAGTTGCTATATTGTGCTCCCTCTGCTGCCACTACACTGCTGCAACCTCTATTGCACTACTGCAGAATTTTGCACTCTAGCACTACCTTGCCACTCCATCACACCTTGCTCCACTCGACACCTGTCATCATGCTACTGTCTTTAAGGGCTCTCATAGTCGTATGTGATCCAGGAGTTTGGGCACCTCAAGGATCTTGCCCTCTTCCGTAGTCCTCTTGACTACAGCTCCAACTCTCCCCACCTCTTCTCTAGAGGTGCATGAGCACTCATGGCACAATTGTCATTAGTGTCGACATCCTTCTCCGCCTTTGCTAAATCAACCTTTGAGTTAGAAGCTTCTCCCTTACCTTTCTTCCAGGGACACTGAGAGGCATAATGTCTCAGCTCCCCACAGTTGAAGCACTTGACCTGGATATGTCTTTCTCCTTCCTCTTCTGTGGCCCCTGTTGTCTCGCTGATGCGAGAGTTGCATCCTCCTCCTCCTCCTTGATTCGAACTCCCTTACCGCTACTCCCTGCCTTGGTCAATCTCTTGAGCTCTTCCTGTCAAAGAGTTGCCCACATCTCCTCCCAACTGGGGAGAATTGCTCTGCATAAAATGCTTTGGACAACCATCTCCCACTCCTTGGAGACTGCATTTAGGGCAGTCCTGACCATGAACTCTGGATCCGGTGTAGACCCCACGGAAGTAGTTGATCGTGAATCCCTTGCAACCTGAGAAGGAAGGGATCTATCTCCTCTCCTTTTTGCATCTGATATTGTCTCAGCACGGAAGAACCCTGATACAAGTTGGTCAGGGTTTCCCACATCTCCCTCGTTATGTTCTTCTCAGCAATGTGTGGTACTACATGATCTTTGACCCCATCTAGGATCATGCACTTGGCCTTAGCCTGGGCCTCCTCGTATTTCTTCAATGGATCAATGTCGACTGGTTCAGAAACAACTTTCAAGGCATAGTCCTTGATGTGATGTTTATCCAGGATTGTCAAGATCCCGACCTTCCAGATGACAAAATTGGAAGCCCCGTCCAATCTGTCCTGATCCCTCAAACCATTCATTTCCATCTCTGCTCCTCTTCTCTAGACTCCCTCTGAGTCTTGATTTCCCACTCGGAAATCCTCCAGCCAACCGTCGAATCACTCTTCTGCAATCCTCCTTTACCACTGCAACCCAGATCTAGATTTCTTGGCTAGGAATCTGTCGAGGTAGTGCTTCCTTCTACCTTGGTTCAGTCTCCTTCAACAATGTTCTACACCGGTAGAAATAGCGTCCCACCAGCTCCACAAATCAAAATCTACACAGCTCCCTTAAGCCCCGGCAACTCGAAGAATCTGAGTCCTTCAGGCTCTGCCCAATCTCTGCGTGGGTTGAATCTTCTCCTCCCGGCCAACTGTGTCAATCCTTCCTAGCTCAGAAAGATGACATGGTTCTGTGTGAGCCTGATCTCCCTCCTCTGCCTCTGCACTGGCCCTTATCCTGGCTCAAAGTGCTGACACAGGCACTGTGTGAGCCTCTGCGTCACTCTCTCTGCACAGTGTCACTGCTCTTGCCTATTCAGCTCTGGAACAGCACTCTCTCTTCGGACAGTTGCTTCTCTGCTGCAAATTCTCAGATTTCTCGGTTGGTGTCTTCAGTCGCCTATGATCTATCCCTCTGACACCATGTGAAATATCTTGAATCTAACACATCAGAAACCCCTACTGCAATTACTGGTTTACAATCTTCTACTTGTTCTTTACATTAACAAATTATTTAATTGCATAAACATTGAAGTAAACATTATTGCAGCCTTCACAAATATACAAATCATGCACTGAAATAAACTGAGAAAATAACACAAGGGACACCGTTAGTTTTGGACAATCGTCCCCGAAAAAAACCCCATTCAGGAAAATCAGTGCAGCATATAGAGGGTTTCTATTATTAAGCAAATTTCGTGAATACAACTAGGGTGCCAGAAATGGCTCACCAAACAGAGAATATACTCGACAATAATACCTCTATCTGGAGACAAATATTCCGGCATTTCAGCAAGCAGATGATCAAACCCCACAGCAACTCTGGTTGTTCCCTATGCTGGACAGTGAAAGCTGCGACAAGCACCGCTCTGGAACTGGGTCACTCCTCCAAGAGTTGTGTCACCCTTTCCCAGCTCAGAATCTGCTGATCTGCTCCCAGTCTGCCCCACAAAATCTCCCCAACGCTGCCTCTGAGGCCCAGTGTCAACCTCTACAGCTTCTACGTCACCTGCGTCAGCCTTCTGTGTCCTCCGTGTCAGCTCTTTAGCCTCTCTGTCAACCCTTTTAGGGCTTGTGTTGCCTCTCTAATATGTATTCTGTAAAAAAATTTGTTTTCCCACCCCGGTTTTCAGTTTCTCCTTATTTCTCCCATGTAGTTAAATGCCCTTTCCCATAAACATACATTCAACAAGCTGGAAAAATAAATTTGCTAAAAACACAAATTCTGGAAAATTTACAGAATGCTGGAAATTGCAGAAATAAAAATCAACAGTAATAAACAGCCATTAAAACACTGATATTTTTGGTC
>APFE030863647.1:0-23353 GCA_000404065.3 Pinus taeda | reverse complement strand
TATTATATAATGTGTAAGTTCCAATCTTACAATACATCCATGTAAACCTGCTAGCCCGCTCAGTGAAAAGTTACAGCCACATCCGCCTGCTCCTCCAAGGAGATGTACTAGCTTCATGCAGTGGAGAAGCCAAGGCACATTACAATATTCTCCAAGCTTTCTTCAAGATAGTCTTAATAGAAGCTTGGCTGACCAAAAACCTCTACAATGAGTTATGAGGGACTATTTATAGAAAAGGGTCGGGTGACCCTTGACATTCCCCTTTGTGACAGTTCAACTACCCGCATGACTCTTCACCTACTCTATCATTGTTACATCCAACCATTGACACTTGTCTTACACTTGACATGACTCAACATTACAATGCAGTACTCATGTGAGACAACATGGCTTGAGTAAGCCTTGCAAGACATCATTGACGTTCGGTCCTCTACGATGAGACCAACTCTTTGACATGATTGTGATGGTGAAGGTCATGAGCTAATGCAAAGCTTGGTCATCCATGATGGTGTGCATGCACTTCATGGTGACATCTTGCCGAAGCAAACTCTTGCCTCCATTGCAACCGATGCATTGGTTCAACCCCTTCATCCAACTTGTCTACTATCATGCACATGGTCTTCTTTGGTACAACTTAACTGGAAACACACTGATGCATAGTGTCCTTTCTGATCTTCAAGTGTGTGCTGGTGGTCATGCACATCAACTTACTGCAGTACATGTTTAGCCCCAGTTGGACTTGCTTCTTGTCTTCACCTTGGTTAGTGTGTTGAATGGGTTGGATTGCATGCATGTGCTCAACGACATGCATGTTGATGAATCCCTTGCATGCGATCAACACCACTGCTCACCATGTATGCTCTGTGTTAGCTATTGTGATCGATCCTTAACTTGTATGGATGTAGTTTCATCTGTGAGTGCATGTTGTGCCCACTGTCGTTCCTATTCTTGTTGCAACTCATTTGTCTGTCTGTGCAGCTTCATGTTCTTCCTGAGTTAGTGCTTCAGCACATGCAACTCCTTCTTTGTTCCATCTTCTACCTTCACGCAATCTTCATGTCTCGCCGTCACTTCATAAACGGAGTCTCCAAAGTTTCTTTCATCATCAATGGACCAACTTGAGATTGCAACCTTGTTTTGCCTCTGTGTTGTCAAAAACACTCCTCTTGCATTTGTTGCATTTGGTATGTTGTCTTCAATTGTTGTTCATGATGTTGCTTGCTATGATGCTGCTGTTGTCATATCTTGATGTCCTTGTCTATGAACAACTTAATGTCTTCGTCGGTAGGCAAGTCCATGGACACTTGATGGAGTGCATCCCCATGTGTGCTTTGAATGGTGTCTTCATCTTTGCTCTCCTGGAAACCATTGTACCTGTATTGTTGAGAGGTAGATGAACACTTGGGATACCTGGAGACATGGCAACACTCATGTCAAGCAATCTGTCAGTTGAAAACCAAAATGAACATGATAATTGACTTGCAACATACTTGGGTGCATGATCATGAAGGTTGCACAATTTTGGACGTGAGGTTAGAAGAACGACTATTCTGGGATGTTGGGAGACTAACTGACTACTGGAATTGCGCAATGCATAGTCTAGTCTGGATACTGACTGTTGGGATTGCGTAATGCACAATCCCAGCTGGGAAGGACTACTGGCCTAGGGACATATTTGTGCAATTTCTTGGACCAAGCTGCCATTGTCCTCCATAAATGTGAAAAATAGTCCTGGAGGCTAGTGCTAGGCAAGAATGTGCAAATCTAGAGAGGAAGGTGAGCCTTCCTTCCCCAAATTGCACAATGCAACCTTGGTGAAGCCAGAGTCTAGGCCAAGGTTGGCCTGACTCACCGATGGGCACCTTAAAGAAAATAAGATAGTAAATGCATGGCGACACTAAGTGATAGCAAAAGTGATTGACAGGGCATGCAAAAAATGAATGAAATATTCAGCAAACAGATCAACATGCATGTGGGTGAGGCAATTTGTTGGTTGGGTGAACGTCTGTGCAATATAGTTTCATGCATGCCAGAACAGTGAGATAGCAACGAAAATTGAAACAGATCTAGGAAAAGTTGGTATATATGCAAATGAAAACAAGTGTTCAAAGAAATCAAGTAAACAGTACTCCCACAAGAGAAAACACAAAAAGGGATGGAAATGTAGCACAAGGCATGGGAAGCGGGCTTACCCCAAAACAACTGAGTTGAATGTGTCGGTTGCTCCTAGATATGATGTGGGATATCATATCTGGAAGGTTGATGTGAGGAATGAGCTCTGCAGCATCCAGTTGATGAGTTTTGATAACATCGAGTTTGTGACGCACCACGAATCTAGGGGAAGTGACACTTGGTGGGAGGTTTCGGAATTTCTCCTTGCATGTAATCTCCAACTACTAAACATAGATCCTTGAAACAAGGGATGCCTTTGCATGTTGCCTTGGGAGAAGCAACCCATGCATGCAGGTCTGTTTTTCTCAGTCCTGGAGGGAACCGGTCAACTTAGCTACACATGCAAGATACTGCTCGACTGCTGGAGAAAAATGCACATTTGTGGCTGGGAGTTGGGTTGGCTGCCCATGACATTTACGAAAATTATGGGCAGAGAAGTTGATTGTTCCCCAGGTTTGTGCAAATTTTGGTATGAGCAGCCTTGCTTGGGAAATTTGTGCAAATCTTGCTGGGAGTGTTGGCAGGTAGGAATACGCAATCCTAGAGCTCAGCAGGCTGCTAGAGTGGATTGCGCAATTTCTGGAGGGAAGGCTGGTTGCCCTCCAGAAATGTGAAATTTTCAAGGGGAAGCTTCTCAGCCTTCAGTTGGACCAAGTCTGGGTGAATAGCCTGTGAGGGGAATGGATCAAGTTGTGACTGACATGCTGCCTTTGTGCGAGAAAGACACTGAAGCTTGTGAAGTTGACGAAGAAAGGGAAGTTGTTATGAAGGTTGGAAGGGAGGCTCCAAAACGAGGCTAAGGCAAAATTTTGGAGGGTGGTTATAGCCGCTACAACACTTGGTGACACACTGGTAGAACTCCAGCTTTCTGAATGGACCTTGTTCGTGAAAAGCAAGTCTAACACCTCTGGAAGTATTGTTCAGTTTTTAGCTCATCTTGGTTTCACACTAACTTGATTGTAAAATGTAGCATCTGCCAAACCCTTGGTCGATTGACACACATTTCACACCAAGGAAACACAGTTATTTCGATTGGGGTTGAGGGGTACATAGGTGCACAAGTAGTGTAGTCGTCAGAGTCTTAGTTTCATCTCTGGTGTTGCTCCACTGCTAGTAGGCCTGGATAGTACCCTGGTGGAGTCACATAGGAACACAAGCATGGCTTCATTGCTAGAAAGCCTGGTGAGTACCACGACAAAGTTACTTGCATGAGCTCCCTATGCAGGAAGCCTTTATCTTCTTTCGCCTTATTCATTTTTCATTTTTTCATTTTCCACTGTGCATAGCACTTATTCATTTCAGAGGTGGAAGAGGGATCCCGACTTATTGAGAGCAAAAGAGGTTGTTCCAACAGAGAAGTATTTTATTGTATCTCTGATGTGCCTGTTAAGGTTTTCCCCCTTACCTTACTCTACTTGACTGAGCTGACAAGGGTTAACCCAAAAACAATCGACTAGAGAAGGTGACACTAGTTAGCACGTAAGTGTTGTGTTTACACCATGGTTCACTTCGAACAATATGTATTTTCCTTCGATGTATCATGGACTAAAAGTAACAAGCTCATCATACAGAGGCAAGATGACAGATAACCAAGTAATGATAGTTGTACAAACCCTCTTGTACTTTACCCACCTCATTTCGAGAGTCATACATGGTTTCATGCAAAACTAACCTATGAACGAAACAAGTACACAAACAAGCAAGCAAACAAGCAATCAAACAAAGCATGTAAGCAAACAAGCATGCAAGAAAAAAACTAAAAGCAAACAATACTCCTACTCCTACACTAACAGTACATGGGCCTGATCATGTGAAGTGATACTTCCAATGCAGCCACCAGCGCATTGGTAGACCCATGTTGGTGAAGGCTTGGTCCGTGAGCATCCCAGTTGTGCGAACCAGCAAGCAAGAAAGATATAACAATGAAGACAACCACACTTCGTGATTCAAAGTGCCAACAAGACATAAGTGAGTGCATGTGCATGATAGGCAATCCGTAAACTTATCATGGTGCTGTGTGAAACTACGTGCAACTTTGAAGCATAAGCAACCTCTTGACTGTGACATGTAAGCAAATGAAAGAAACAAAGATAACTTCCGTCGTGCATGAGTGCTTGCAATTTAAGACTCCTCTAATGCATGAGTAATGGGATCGTGTAGTTCGAGTGGAGGAAGTAAATTCTGAGTGTTAGATTGATCTTGAGTGCATATAGATGAGTGATGAGGAGCCTTGAGTGTTTGAAAAATTTCCTGATCGAAAGCGAAACCAACCTCAGGACAACGAGGGCCTGACGTAACCATCATCTCGGGCTGATTTGCCTTGATGGTCTGTGGGGTTTCAACTTCGTAGACCAGTGGCTTAAACGGATTAACAACGAGTGAATCAACATCATGATCAGATGATGAAGTGAAGGGATCATGACAACCAAGATCTGAAAATTCAAGATGTTGGTTGGCATCCTCATGGTTTGATGAATCACACAGAGGGGTAGATGAGGAGAAAGGATGTTCACCCTCTGCGTTTTAGAAAAAGAATATGAAAGATCAAGTGGATTTCCAATGAATGATTGGTCCTCTCTATTGTTGGATGATGGGCTAATATACGGTGTGTCCTACGAAATATCAACAATGGGTGCATCCGTGGACGAAGACACACATGCGAAATCATGGATGGCAGGTTCACCAACAATGTTAGGAAAGAATGGAGGGGCCTCGGATGGAAGGGAGTCATCCTTCGCCGAGTGTTGATGCTCAAGCTCCCACTCATATTCTTCGTGAATGACAATGTATGTTGGTTGTGCAACACCAACTCCGTCAATGGGTTGTTCCTCGTTCAAAACAAGTAGAGTCCGGAATGGACGAACAGAAGACAACATTATCCAGAGGAACACCCGGGTGCGAAGACGGAGGTCGTAGAAAAGAATGCATATGAGGGCTCAAAGGAATCACAACCAAATCTGCGTGAAAATTGAGTGAAGTGATGTTGGGAGGGCATGAAGGATGAACAGGTGTTTGAGCATGATCCTCAATATCACTGGGCAGTGGTGGAGCTGTTGAATAAGAGGAAGGCAGACAATCAGTTGAGACAATGCCCACTTCCACATGAGATTGTGCAACTCCAACAATGAAGAATGTTGAGCGAGGCTTGATCTCAAACATTCTCTTGGGACAGGCAGATTTCTTAAGGCAGTACCCGAACCCGTCCCAAAGATAAGAAAATTTCATCTGGCTCCTCAAAGCTTGAAATTGCAAGTCATGGAAGCGCTACCAAAAATCAATAACAGATTCATGCGGAGCCCTCCATTGCTATAACAATTTTCGGTCAAGATGGTCTAGATCAAAATGATAGAACATGTCTTCAATAAGATCATAGAAGTGCTCAAATGAGTGCACGGTATCAACTGATAGGATGAGAACCCAATGAAATGGAGATTCATGAAGTGTGTATGCAAGTAGCAAACCGACCTGTTCATCAGAAAACTCATCTTCCTCATGAATCATGGAAAGAAAGCTATGTAAGTGCTCAGGCCAAGCCACTTCGCCTTCACCATCATACATGTGAGTGGACAAGAGATTGAAAATATTCCCCGAGATGGAGACATATTCATGATTCGAAAAACACCTTGGGGGAAGAAGAGTGCAAGACTCCTTGAAAGATATTCAAAGGTTCAAAACTGGATGAGAGGACACAACTTGTCATCAGATCCTTCTTCTAGCGCCATAAATGTTGACAGTGTTGGACTCGCCAACATGTCAAGGGGATCTCCATGGTAAGAAGTCCCAATTAGACTTCAGACCATTTGGTGTAGGAGTCCTAGTAGTGGGTCGTAAGGTAATGCCTTGACTGCGATGTCACACAGAGGAAAGTAAGATAACTCTGTTAGTATCAAGGGTGTGACTGGTGCATTGAGTCAAGGAAGATGTATAAGAGGTTCTAACACATAAGGGAGAGAAAAGGGTGAAGGTGAGTTCTAGGTTGAAAGGGATCATTCCCAACTCGGCTAGGAACACACAACACAAAAGTACATACACAGCTTTCGGCGGAGCAGTCCACTTGGATGTGGTAAGTCAAAACATACAAGGTAAGATAACATATACATCACTTGCAAATCAGTCTGAACGAGTGCAACAGTTGTTACAACAAGGTTCATGCGAAAGGTCTGTCTGGTGTCTCGCAGAGCAGTCGACACAGACGGTCACAACATTAATAGCATATACAACACATTTGCAAAAATATTCATATAATTGCATGTGAATCAATTCATACACAAATACATAAGTTAAACAACATATATCATTAAGGCAATCAGAGTAGTGCAACTACAATAACAACATATGCATGAAAATGTGTTGGCTCTTATTATATAAATTGTAAGTTCCAATCATACAATACATCCATGTAAACTTGCTAGCCCCATTAGTGAAATGTTACAGCCACATCCACCTGCTCCTCCAAGGAGATGTACTAGCTCCGTGTAGTGGAGAAGCCAAGGTGTGTTACAATACTGTCCAAACATTCTTCAAGATTGTCTTAATAGAATCTTCCCTGACCAAAAGCCTCTATAATGAGTTATGAGGGACTATTTATAGAAAAGGTTGGGGTGACCCTTGACATTCCCCTTTGTGAGAGTTCAACTACCCTCATGACTCTTCACCTACTCTATGACGGTTACATCCATCCATTGACACTTGACTTACACTTGACATGACTCCACATTACAATGCACGTGTACTCATGTGAGACAACATGGCTTGAGCAAGCCTTGCAAGACATCACTGACACTCAGTCCGCTGTGATGAGACCAACTCGTTGACATGCTTGAGATGGTGAAGGTGGTAAGCTGATGCCAAGCTTGGTCGTCCGTGATGGTATGCATGCACCTCATGGTGACATATTGCTGAAGTGAACTCTTGCCTCCGTTGCAACTGGTGCATTGGTTCAGCCCCTTCATCCAACTCGTTTGTTAACATAAGCATGGTCTTCTTAGGTATGGTTGAACTGACAACACATTGATGCATAGTGTTTGTGCTTATCTTCAAGTGTGTGCTGGTGGTCATGCACATCAACTTGCCACAGTACATGTTCAGCCCCAATTGGACTTGCTTCTTGTCTTTGCCTTGGTGAGTGTGTTGAATGAGTTGGATTTCATGTGTGCGCTCAACGACATGCATGTTGCTGAATCCCTTGCATGTGATCAACACCACTGCTCACCATGTCTACTCTGTGTCAACTATTGGTATGGATCCTTAACTTATACGGGCGTAGTTTCATCCGTGAGTGCATGTTGTGCCCAATGTTGTTCCTGTTCCTATTGCAACTCGTTCGTCTATCTGTGCAGCTTCATTTTCTTCTTGAGTTGTTGCTTCAGCACATGCAACTCCTTCTTTGTTCCATCTTCTGCCTTCGTGTGATCTTCATGTCGCACCATCACTTCATAGCTGGAGTCTCCAAAGTTGCTTTCATCATCAATGGACGTGCTTAAGCTTGCAACCTTGTTTTGCCTCCATGTTGTCAACAACCCTCCTCTTGCATTTGTTGCATTTGGTATGTCATCTTCAGTTGTTGTTCATGATGCTGCTTGCTGTGATGTTGCTGATGTCATATTTTGATGTCCTTGTCTACGAACAACTTGATGTCTTCGTGGGTAGGCAAGTCCATGGACACTTGATCGACTGGATCCCCAAGTGTGCTCTAAACGGTGTTTTCGTCTCTACTCTCCTCAAAACCATTCTTCTTGTACCACTAAGAGGCAGATGAACACTTGAGATACCTGGAGACATGGAAACACTCATGGCAAGCAATCTGTCAGTCGAAAACCAAAATGAACATGAGAACTGACTTGCAATATACCTAAGTGCATGATCATGAAGGTTGCGCAATTTCGGTCGAGAGGTTGGGAGACTGATTGCCAAGACTACACAAGGCACAGTCTGGGTTTTTGGGAGTCTAGTTGACTGCTGGAACTGCACAATGCACAATCCATTCTGGCTGCTAAATGTTGGGATTACGCAATGTGCAATCCCAGCTGGGAAGGATTGCTGGCCTAGGGATATATTTGCACAATTTGTTGGGCCAAGCAGTCACTATCCTCCAAAAATGCACAAAACAGTCCTGGAGGCCAATGCTGGGTAGGAATGCGCAAATTTTGAGAGGAAGGTGAGGCTTCCTTCCCTAGATTGCGCAAAGCAGCCTTGGTGAAGGCAGAGTCCAGGCCAAGGTTGGCCCAACTCACCGACGGGAAACTGAAAGTAATTAAGACAGTAAATGCATGGTGACACTACATGATAGCAGAAGTGATTGACAATGCATGCAAAACATGAATGAAATATTAAGCAAACAGATCAAGATGCATGTGGGTGAGGCAGTTCATCGATTGGGCGAACATCCTTGCAAAACAATTTCATGCATGCGACAGAAGTGAGATAGAAATGAAAACTGAAACATAGCTAGGAAAAGCTAGTATATATGTAAATGACAACAAGCATTCAAAGAAATCAAGCAAATAGTACTTCCACAAGCGAAAACACAAAAAGCGACAAAAATGCAGCACAAGGCATGGGAAGCGGGCTTACCCCAAAACAGCTGAGTTGAATGTGCTGACTACTCCTAGATGTGATGTGGGATGTCAGAGCTGCAAGTTTGATGTGAGGAACGAGCTCTACAACGTCCAATTGATGAGTTTTGATAACATCGAGGTTGTGACGTGCATGCCACGAATCTAGGGGAAGTGACACTTGGTGGGAGGTTTCCGAATTGCTCCTTGCATGTAACCACCAATTGCTAAACGTAGATCCCTGAAACAAGGGATGCCTTTGCATGTTGCCTTGGGAGAAGCAGCCCATGCATGCAAGACTGTTTTTCTTAGTCCTAGAGGGAACCAGTCAACTCAACTGCACAAGCAAGAGATTGCTCGACTGCTAGAGAAAAATGCGCATTTCTGGCTGGGAGCTGGGTTGGTTTCCCAGGAGATTTGCACAAATTCTAGGCAAAACAGTTGACTGTTGCTAATATTCGCACAAATTCTGGACTGAGCAGCCTTGTTGGGGAAATTTGCGCAAATCTCGCTGGGAGTGTTGGCAGGCAGGATTGCGCAATCTTGGAGCTCAGCAGGCTGCTAGAGTGGATTGCGTAATTTCTGGAGGGAAGGCTAGTTTCCCTCCAGAAATGAACAATTTTCAAGGGGAAGCTACTCAACCTACAGTTGGACCAAGTCTAGGTGAACAACGTGTGAGGGGAATGGATCAAGTTATGATTAACAGGCTTCCTTTCTGCAAGAAAGACACTGAAGCTTGTGAACTTGAAAGAAATCACGGGTGATGCACAAATGAAGCCTATTCTACTGACCGCACTGCCAAACTTCCATGGGCTTTCCATGAAGGATTCAGACACTTTCCTATTCAATTTTGATATTGTTTGCAGAGGGTATGACTGTCAATGATGCTCAAAAGCTGAAAAGTTTTCCTACTACATTAAAAGGGACAATGTTGCGATGGTTTATGGGTCTGGAAGGAAAATTCATCTCTACCTAGGATGACATGAAGAAGGCTTTCCTGGAAAAATATCAGGATTACTGTAAATCCTAGGATATTAAGGAAGAAAGTTTTAAATTCATGAAGAAGGAGGACGAAAATATGGAGGAATGTGTAGAGTGTTTTAAGTACACTCTCCAGAGGTCTGGCCACAGTGACTTGTATAAGGATACCCTGAAAATTATTTTTTTTCGGGCCCTAAGGAAAGAATCTTTGGAGTTGTTATATATCGTAGGTAAAGGGGATATATCTAAAGAAGGTTTTAACACCATCTGTGAACTTTGTATTCAATGTTCAAGGGGAGTTGCAAGGAATAAACAAGGAATCCAAACTTTCAAAGCATCAAGCGGGGGAATCACAAAAGCAGAAATTGGGAACCTGCTAAATAATTTGAAAACTGGTATCCTGAGTACATTATCCTCCCAAATAGACATGTTACAGGCAAAGTAGAAGCAGATGGAGTTGGAAAAAACCATGGATATTTTCTGCCCCTGGTTTAGAAAGAAACATCCACTAAAGGAGTGTCCACTAGACATTATAGAGACGTGCTATTTGTGAACATAGTCACTCCACTAGTGCCTGTCCATCTCTTCCAGCACTAAAGGCAGTATTTCAAAGGGCGAATGAAGAACCAAATCAACTATTCTTTATGGGGTCTAAGAAATCATGGCAACCACGATCATCAGGCTTAAATCCAAGTACGTCTCAGGATCCTTTTTAATATTTTAATATGAATCCTCAGCCAGTTCCTTTTTGGCCTCAATATTATTAGTACCCACCTTGGAAACCATGGTGTCCTCAGCCTAACTCAAGTTCTTCATGGTCTCAAAGTTGGCGTAGCGCTATTCCTCCTGCTGCTCAATTTCCTCAGCCTACACAGCAACAACAGTCACAACTGCCACCTAACATTTCCTCCAATAATCCTCCTCTCCGACCTCAACTTCCTATTCAGCCAAACCCAAATCCAAACAATAAGGGCGCTCAGCAAGAAGACACCCTCAACCTTCCTTTGTATAGCATTTCTACCACAAGTTTTAATCAGATAAACCTGCGATCTGGCCAGATAGTAAATACTCCTGCATCGCTCGTTATTGTTGAACATCTTGACGATGAGAATCCAGAACCTCAAGCAGTCGGGGATGAGACAACCCAACCATCTGTGGAACATTCTCCCTCGCATTTGACTGTTACTCAGGCCTGTAAAACCAATCCTCCTTATCCATAACGATTAGCCTTAAGTAAATGGAACCCTCAACCAGAATTTGATCTTTTAGGAGAATTGCATAATTTGTTTGTGAAAATCCCTCTACTTCAGGCCATGAAAGATGTACCTATTTACGCTAAAACAATCAGAGAATATTGTTCTAAGAGACTTGGGAAGAAAACAAAAGATACACTCACGATTCATGTTATGGGGAGATTATCTGACATTATGTTGGGAAAGGTTATGACTGTAAAATATGGGGACCCTGGGAACCCAATTCTAACAATTCAGATCAATGGAGTAGATATTCTGAATGTACTAGTAGACTTGGGCACTGCAATTAATGTAATTACTTCTGAAACCATGCTTACACTGGGATTGTGTGATCTTAAGTCAACCTCTACAGTCTTAGAACTAGCCAATAGATCTACATTCCGACCAATTGGGGAATTGGAAGACATAACGATTTTGGTGGATTCTTGGCGCTATCTCGTTGATCTCCTAGTCTTGCATATGCAGTCCCTTTCTGGTGGTCATCCCCTTATTTTAGGACAACCTTGGCTTGAAACCGTTGATGCCTATATTAGATGTCGGTTAGGAAACATGATAATTTCTAATGGGGAAAATATGAAAAATCTCATTATGTATCTCCCTGCAGAACCAAGCTCGCAGAAAAAGTCAAAAAATAACTCTTTGTCTTTGGATGGGATCGAAATTGAACAACATGAATTCCAGCTAGTGCTTACCATGTGGCAAGCCCTCTGCTTTAAGAATGAGACAAAGGATGACACTATCAGCAATTTTATTAACAACCCTCATGCTGTTCCAGGTCCAACTTGACAGTTTTTGGAATCTATTATGAATTATGAAACACAAGAAACCATCGGATCAGAAACTCGAAATGAAGACGTTCCTGTAACAACATTTTCTGACAGCATACCAGTGGAAATTGAGCTAGGGAAGACGCTGAACATCAACCCGAATATTTCACCAGCCCAGACTGAACAACTCCTGAAGATCCTTCGAGAAAAAAAATAAGCTTTCGCTGGGGAATATACTGACAAGAAAGGTATCCCTGCTAATTTGTGTACTCATCATATTTACATCAAAGACGATTTTCGACTCATGAGACAACCTCAAAGAAGGATGAACCCTGCCTTGAAAAAATTTATCAATGAGAAGCTCCAGAAGTTATTGGATGCAGGATTTATTTACCTAATCTCGGATAGCCATTGGGTATCCCCGTTGATCAACCTTCCTAAAAATAATGGTAAATGGAGGATTTGTGTAGATTATAGGGAGATGAATAAAGCGACCTTGAAAGATCATTTTCCTTTGTGATTTATCGACCAAGTCCTTGATACCCTGGTCGGGAGAAATTTTTTCTCTTTCTTTGATGGGTTTAGTGAGTATAACCAAATCCAAATAGCTCTTGAGGATCAGGACAAAACTACATTTACATTCCCTTGGGGAACATTCAGTTACAGAGTCCTTCTATTTGGTCTTTGTAACATGCTTGCTACCTTTCAGAGGGAAATATTGGGGATTTTTTTCTGATTTACTCGATGACAGTGTTGAAATATATACGGATGATTTCATGCCATATGTAGGGTCATTTGAAGAAGGGTTGGAAAACTTGGAGAAAGTCCTTAAAAGGTGTAAACAGATGCATGTTTCCCTACGTACAACAAAATGTCATATGATGAGAGAAGAGGGAGTAGTGCTAGGACATTTGCTTTCAGCTGCTAGAATACAAGTTGATCCTGCCGAGGTAAAGGTAATTATGCATTTTCCTGTACCCAAGACACCAAATCAGGTACGTAGTTTCATTGGTTGCACTGGTTACTATAGGCATTTTATAGAAAAAAATTCCAAGATAACATTCCCAATTTTTCAGCTGTTAACTAAAGATGCATAATTTTTATGGACAGATGATTGTGAAGTAGCTTTTGAGAAAATCAAGGAATTGATCTTCCAAGCTCCAACCTTACATGGTCCCAACTGAGAACTTCTATTTCATATCCATACAGATGCCTCTCAAACAGCTGTAGGGGCGGTGTTGGGATAGGAAGAAGATAAGAAGCCATATGCGGTCTATTATGTCAGTAAGAATTTAACATCTGCTGAGCTAAACTATACAGTAACGGAGAAGGATTTCTTGGTTGTTATATATGCTTTTAATAAATTTTGACATTATATTACTAGGTATCCTACTTTTGTACACACCGACCATGCAACAATCAAGTATTTGATGAATAAACATGTAACTACTGAGCATATAACAAGGTGGTTGTTATTACTTCAGAAATTTGAAATTACCATTATAGACAAACCAGGCAAGGATAATGTAGTTGCTGATTTTTTGTTTAGAATAAAAGCTGATAGTGAAGGAGAACTTGTAGAAGATAACTTTCCAGGTGAAAATTTGTTTGCAATTTCTACTAATACCCCTTGGTATGCAGACATTTCTAACTATTTGGCTACAGGAAAAGCACCGCAACATTTTTCATACAGGGAACAACAGAGGATCATTCCTCATAGTGCCCGTTACTTATGGATAGCAGGATATCTCTTTTATACAGGGGGCGATCAACAGATTCGTTTTTGTGTAGTAGAAAGTGATATCTATGAGATTTTGAAAGTTGCTCATGATGGCCCTTGTGAGGTGAATTTTGCAGATAAATGGACTTGCCACAAGGTATTATAGATGGGGTATTATTGGCCCTCCATCTTCATCAATGCACAAAACTATGTTCGAATATGTGATAGCTACCAACGGATGGGCCAGCCTGGTCGCTCAGATGAAATGCTATTATAGCCACAAGTATTTATTGAGCCTTTTGAGAGATGGCCTATTGATTTTGTAGGTCCATTCAACCCACCTTCACATCAGAAAGTCTACATTTTAGTCTGCACAGATTTGTAACAGCCCAAAATAAATATCTAATTAACTTATTAACATTAAATTTAAATCAGAGTGGCACTTATCTAGCCAAATAACATATCATTAATTAACTAAATTCAAACTATGAAGAGTGCTTACCTGTGCCTACCTGTGGTAGAAGTAGGCTTACAGCAACAAGGTTTTGGGGACGACTCTCCACCCAACCGTAGGCTCAATTGCGCAAGGATTTGCTACAACTGGCCACCCTCGAGCCCTCAATCAACGTACTACTGCCAGTGACTGCTAAGTCTTAGAACACCATTCTCCCAAGAGAATGAAAAATAGAATCTCGGAATGATGGAATGCAGGAATGCCTCTCATCTTCCCCAGCATCTATTAAATAGAACAAAATTTGGATGGGAACCACATGCACACACTCCATGTGTCTACATGCAACTTTGATTTTTTAACTTTCTTGTTTTATTTCCTTACTTCTCTTTTGACTTTTAGCTTTCTTGTTTTATTTTCTTCTTTTTGATAGCTTTACTGATTTTTTTATTGTTTTCTTTGTTTTATTTCTATTTATTCTTATTTCTAGTTTTAGTATTTTTATTTATTTTCTTGTATATTTTTAAATATCATTTATTATTTAACATTTATGATTTATTTTTATTATTTATTATGAAGTGACTTATTATTTATTATTTATATTATTTATTATTAAGGGAAGGGATATTACATACTCTCCCACTTTAAGGAACTTCGTCCCGAAGTTATGTTGAATTATGTATTATTTATTATTTACTTCATGTTGCCAACACCGTCTACTGAACTAGTATAACCAGCATGCATCGAATGTCCCCAACACCCCAGGAAATCTCAAGGAATCTCTGTCCTTTTTCCCACTTTTGGCACCAGGCTAAGCCTGACCTGGTCTGTATCCTAGTCCAAGGCTGGCCCTAAGGCTCACGCCTGACTCAGACCTTATTTGCCCCATGGCAGGCATCCGGTCCGGTACTCAATGACCCCAGGAATCTCGCAAGGCTGGCCCACTCCCTCCACAACTACTAAGGCGCACAGCCCCAGGCATCGAAGTCCTTTACATCCCTTCCAGACTTTGGCATCCCAATCCAATAACAGGCACCTAGCCCGGAACATCAGGCACTTGGCCTCCTCAAGATGGTCCCATAGCTCTTCTAGAGCTATCCATCAAGAGATATACACAAGACAAAGGAACCACTGGCGTATGTAGTGTTGATTGAGTTTTGTCCCCAGCCCATATGGTGTTACTTATTCTCCCTCGTGCGCATGGGCTCGCATGAGATCATCAAATAAACCGGCCCTCTTAGCCCAATTTTGTGGAGTTCTGTGAATCATCACACCCAACATGCAACCAATGCATTAACCATACCATCATAGTATCATAGGAAATAATCCACTTGCCAAGTCTTGCATATACATGTAATCTGAATGGCAATTTCAATGCAAAATTAAATTTATCAGAAGATCATGTTGAGAGAGTCGTGTTCTATCAATAATAGACTAGAGAAATGCCAAGCAATTGCTATTACTTAAGGAAATAAGAACAACAATCCAACCCAATTAGCGAATAGTATGATCAACATTCAAGGAATGTTATCTCTATGCTTTTAGATCAAATTGAACAGTAAAATAATGAACAGATTGCTAGTGAATAACGATCATCTAAAGGTACTAAGATATCAGAGTTTATCCATTGTAAATTGGAACAGATTTCACTTATTTTAGAGCACTTCAATCGGTGACAAATTTCAACTTCAATTATCCAAATACTTCAAAAACTGTGCTGTAAAATGAACTAGTGGTGAGTAGTTACACCAACATTAAAGATTTGTTACAAAAACCTGCCAGTATACCATATCAATAGTGCAATCTTTCAGAGAATTATACATCGTCAATTATGAGTAGATTATCACCATCCAAGATTACAAGATTATATATTTTTCCAATGAACCAATGATTCATAACAAAGCTATATACTTTTAATTAGGTGAGTCATTTAGAATTTCGCTTGTTATATGTTTGTAATGGAGAAAACCGTTGTAGTTGATTATAGCACTTTTATTTAGAAAATGATAAGAGGATGCAAGCATAATCAACTCAAGAAAATGAGATAGTGGTTTTACCATGTAATGAGATTCTAATGCGAACAGAGAACCAAAGAATCTGCTATCTATAATGATGCATGAGAAAACCAATGCGGAGCTAATGAATGCACCAAACTTTAAGTTATACCAATGTTATTTTGCTGTCTAGAATCCAAATGTTGTAGCTTATTGCCAAGAATATATCAGTCCTTAGATACCAAATTGGATAGCTAATTAAAGCAAAACTGCAATGTAATGTGAGTCATTGGATGATCCAATCAATCCACTTATTCACTTTTCAAATGATCACTGAATGTAAGATAATGAGTACTAATGATCTAGATTCAAGCTTAGTTCCAAATGCAAAGGTAATATATCACGGTAATGTCAATATCAGACCTATATCCAACCTCTAAAAATATCATATTTCTAACAGCGAAATCAAGTCATGCAATGATAGCCAAACACTGTAATTAGTCACTCAATATCAAGATTCATCACTGAAGAAGCATAAAATAAGAGCCAAAATACTTGGATTATTGTTGTGATAATTATGCAACGAATTTTTAACTAGATATGTATTAGCCATGCCAAATTTATTCACAAAGTTTTGAAGATCCTTGATTCATTTCAATCTACTGTTTTGTATATTTTTTCCCTTATGATATGCAATCAGACCATTGCCAACTTTGAAATTGTGTGATTGATCATGCAAATTATCATTAATCACTAATTTTGTAGTATTAAAACTTACAGAATTGTCTCAACATAAAATCAAATTTCCAATGAGTAAAGCTTAAGAATATTAGTGGCAGTATTATTTTAAGAAGGGACTTGAATTCTAAAAGAAAATTCACCATGACTTTTTAAATTATATGTCAAGCCAATATTAAGTCTACAAATTTATGACCTCATGTGCTAGGATAAATTGAAATTATGTGTTGTAGAGTGAAATATTTTGAATATCTGTTTAAGCAATCATAACTTATGTTAGAAGAATTAAATGGTCTGCTTTTAACAAAGTAAATCGTTTGAACAGATTTAGTGAATGTATCTTGAGATTCTTATGGCTATTAAATGATTACTCTAAGAAATTTTAAGAAATAACACAATCAAAGAAATATTCCACAACATAAAGAAGAGACACCATCACCCGATCCAGAACCGGATCGGATCACTGGGAAGGTTATCCCTCCCCAACAAAAAAAAAAAAAAATCATTTTATTGATTATATGGCCTACTTGCAAGCGCACCCGCGAAGGGAACACCATATCAAACCCTTAACAAAACTTTAATAGCTACCCGGTTTTACATTCATTAATTACAACATAAAGATCGAAACAATACCAGGAAACTCAAAACAAACCAAGTAGCTACAATACATTTTAGCTATAATGATTTTTAGCACTTTGAATTCTTGACGAGAGAAGGAGATTCCTTTGGTGCTTGGACTTTTAACATATATGCACTTCATTTGAGGTAACCTTGTGGATCATATTTATCTGCAAATCGTTGTAACCTGGATGCTACACAAAGAGATTACACAAAACCTAAATTCCAAAGCTTTTCCACCAAGAATCATGTTGACTTGTTGTTAATTTGAAATTTATCGAGAGAGTGACAATAGATCACCAAATGTATATACTACTTAAAAGAGACTTATGATCTGATTTGAAAAGACAGCTATAGGCCTATGTCCTCTTCTAGAATTCTGCCAACAGACTAAGTTAGTAAAATATATATAGCAAGGGAGGTTAAGGATGTGATTAGATCGGCTGCTTATTGAAAAAAAAAAAAACTTAACACTCTGCGATATATCAATAACAAGATGCTCGTATTGCAATATCAATAATAAATGAGCATCCACGTTCTGTCCAAGAAAATTGAATAAGCTGTTCTATATGAAGGCTCATTATATCATCAATCATTTAATAAGTGCAGATTCACCAATCATCCCTCTATTAGTTTATTCTAATTTCCTTTAAGATTTTATTTATAACCCTTGCATTAAATATTCAATTAAAGGTATCACTATGTAAAATCAACTTTATATTGCAAAATGTCTCAAAATATATACAAAATATTTATTAATATCTCATCCTAAGTCACACAAAACTAATTTCTTATTCCTATAATTTTATTTTAAAAATAAACAATTTTTTTTAAACAAAATCACCCTTTCTTATATTAAATAAAAATATTGGAATCTTTAAAATAAATTTAATAAATTATTTAAAAATAAAACTTTATATCCACTTGAGTTTTTTCCTTTAAATCCAAAATTGCGCTTTCCTTGCCAACACTTTTCTTCTATATAAATCAATTATTTAATCCTTAAATATATATAACAAATATAAATTCATTATAATATAATTTTATTAATATCATTGTTTCGTTTAATGAAATCTTTCTCATTTGATGAATCATTTTCATATTTCAACCTCAGAAAATCAAAACCCAAAAATGTAGATAACATATTTTTTTTTTTGGTATTTCCCGGTGATTTTCCCTCAATCTTCAAGTAAAGTACTTTGTAGATGTTGGATTACAAGTTAAAGCTCATACAGAAGCTCGTCCAAACTAGATCCGATATGGTCTATGCAGCCATTGCAAAAATGTAATCATTATTCTAATAGTTAACTAATTGAAATGTTTACATCCCATATATACACATGGAAATGAAGAGAAGAAATATAAGTATAGAATTGATAACTCTGATAGGTGAGGATATATACTTGAGCAGGGTTGGAATTTGACGGGCAAAATGCCCGTCACAAGGCATTTTGACCGTATTTCACGTTTGAAAATTTTAAAAAGCCGTTTTTTGTGATGGGCTTTCAAAGTTCTAAAACGTATTTTTTACTGTTCACTTTTTTGCAAAAACGTCATTACTACCCTCTCAAACAACAGCCTTATAAAGAAGTGCAGTAAATATTTGGAATTCTCTAATATTTGTTTTTTTTTGAAAAAATTAATTTCATGTTATTTAAATTATAGGTGTATGTTTTTCAAGTTATAGGTATTTTTGTTAGCAGTATATATTATATTGAGTGATTAATAATTAAGTCCTAATATTTTGAATTTATATTATATTATTGTTTTATTTAAAAATTAAATTTATGTTGTTATTAAATAAATTAAGTTATTGGGTTATTAAATGAACTTATCTCGATTTTGATATTATGATGGTGGGAGAGATGCATTGTGGGGGTAGTTTTTGGTCAACTCCAAAGTTTTTAAGATGGAAATTTTTTCTGAAGTTTTTTGTTTCTTTGGTGAATGAAATCTATTTGTTTTTACTGAAATTGTAACATTTAAATTATCTAATAGAAATCCAAATTGAGAAATTAAAATAGGAGTAGATTGATTGCAATAACAATGAGTTGGGTGTGAGTAAAATAGATTTCTAGATTTACTCATGATTTTTGTATATGTGTTTGGGAGAAGCACTAAATCTCTATGGTTTGGGAGTTATGGATCCCATCCATGAGTAAAACAACCTTTATGACTCAACAAATCATTTAGTCATGGTCACGTTTTTTTCTTATTATAAATATGACTAGTAAACCAATCATAATGCTTCATATTTACCATGATTTTAGTGAAAAATTTCTCTTTAGATGACCAACACTGATCTAAAACTCTTTGAAAGATTCTTATATTTAATTAAAATAAAAATTTTGTAATAGCCTTTGCCTTATTGGAAGGGTTTGGATGTTTTAATAACGCGATTTAGAGAACTGAAGTATCATCGACACACTAGAAGGCACAACAAGGCACCGCGAACCGCATTTGTCTACTTGCGTGACATCATAATAGGCACTCGGTGCCTTGGGTTTTTAATTTTTTACGGAATTATTTCGATAATTAGAGAGAAATAATGCTAATAGTGTATAGAGAAAATGGGTAGATAATAAATCAGCATTTAAAAAAAATTCTCTATCATTAACCTTTGATTTAAATTTTGTTTTATCCGACTTCTTTGAATTTTTATTTTTTTATTTATTTATTTTTTTTTTAACTTGAAGAGTTGAAATGGATAGTCCTACTCACCGTCTATTTACAATTACGCCATTCTTTTTAGGTAGAGTAAAGTGGAAGCGATGAATGTAAAGTGGAACCCATTTCCTACTCTGAGATCTAGCTTCTTGGATTTGTTTTTCAATTAAATATTTTTATGAATCTTTGCTTTTTATTTTTCATAAAATAATATTATTAGTAAATATTGTAAACATTAATTAAAAAATGATAGTATTATTTTTTCCATTAAATTTTTTTTAGAAGTATTTTCTCATCAAGAAATAATCACAATTCTCTACATTAAAATGCCCATAGGCCCTAAGTGTTTGAGCCTTGCTCTGATACCATATGTAACAACCCAAAATAAATATCTAATTAACTTATTAACATTAAATTTAAATCAGAGTGGCACTTACCTAGCCAAATAACATATCATTAATTAATTAAATTCAAACTATGAAGAGTGCTTACCTGTGCTTACCTGTGGCAGAAGTAGGCTTGCAGCAACAAGGTTTTGGGGGCGACTCTCCACCCAACTGTAAGCTCAATTGCGCAAGGATTTGCTACAACTGGCCACCCCCGAGCCCTCAATCAACGTACTGCTACCAGTGACTCCTAAGTCTTAGAACACCATTCTCCTAAGAGAATGAAAGATAGAATCTCGGAATGATGGAATGCAGGAATGCCTCTCATCTTCTTCACCATCTATTAAATAGAACAAACATTGGATGAGAACTACATGCACACACTCCATGTGTCTACATGCAACTTTGATTTTTTAGCTTTCTTGTTTTATTTCTTTACCTTTCTTTTGATTTTTAGCTTTCTTGTTTTATTTTCTTCTTTTTGATAGCTTTACTGATTTTTTTATTGTTCTCTTTGTTTTATTTCTATTTATTCTTATTTAGAGTTTTGGTATTTTTATTTTTATTATTTTCTTGCTATATTTTAAAAATATCATTATTATTAAACATTGATGATTTTAATTTTTATTATTTATTATGGAGTGACTTATTATTTCATTATTTATATTATTATATTTATTATTTATTATTTTATTTTATTCTTTATTAAGGGAAGGGATATTACAAGATTATGTAACGAAGTGGGTTGAAGCCAAGGTTGTAGGGAGAGCAACAGAGCAGGTTGTCTTGAACTTTTTATTTGAAGATTTTTTTGCTAAATATGGTGCTCCTAGAGAGATAGTTTTAGATGGAGAAGCGTAGTTCACGTCACACATGATAGAAAAGCTTATGGAAAAATATGGGATCAAGCATAGCATAACAACCCCATATCATCCTTTAAGCGAATGGTCAAGTGGAGAGCACAAACAAAGTATTGGAAAACATCCTCACCAAGGTCGTGGCAAATCATCACTGGGATTGGGCTGAAAAACTTCTTGAAGCTATTTGGGCGTATAGAACAACATGGCAGAACATGATAGGATTTTTGCCATTTGAACTTGTCTATGGCAAATCCCCATTGTTCCCAGTAGAATTTGAAATCAGTACACTCAGAGCGGCTCTGGAAGTAGGATTGGACCTCTCAGAAGCCCAAAAACAATAGCAGGAACAACTAAATGAGCTTGATGAAATTTGTTTAATGGTTGTCTAGAGAAGTATTGCCATACAGAAGTAGAGAGCAAAATGGCATGATAAATTTACTAAAATTAAGGTGTTTCATATAGGGGATTGGGCATTACTGTATGATTCTCATTTTAAGTATTTTAAAGGAAAGCTTCGCTCACAATTGTTATTGGTCACAATCAATGATTCCCATGTTTCTTTTATTGTAAATGGACATCGATTTAGACTCTACCACCACTGAGCCTCCAGAGAAGACTTCATCAAACATCTCTCTGAAAAGTTTGGATTGAAGGTTGATGGTGCAGAAGATACCTCCTTTGCACCCTTGAATTAATGTGTGTATATATATATATATATATATATATATATATAATGTTGTTACTACTGACTTGTTTGTCTTTTTGCAGGAGCTATTATTGAGGTGAATCATTGAGGAATTGAAAAATTCCTTGAGTAATTGGGACAGTCACTCCACTAATACTGATCCTCTTGAAAAAAATTGTAAGTAATGCTTACTGTTACTCCCGAAATTTTTCTAAGTATCGGATGTTGTTACTCCTCGTATGTTGCTACTCCTGGGATGTTGTTTCTCCTAGGATATTTTTACTTCTCGGATGTTTTTACTCCTGGGATGATGTTACTCCTTGGGTGTTGTTACTCCGCTGATGTTGTTACTCCGTTGATGCTCATACTCCTGAAAATCTTCTAAGTGTTGGATGTTGCTACTCTTTGGATGTTGTTACTCCGACGTTACTCTACCAACTGTCACTTCCCTCAGGTAGGTCGCTAGGCATGTCTTCGTTGACTTTTACAGATTTAATTAAATATTTCGTGGACAAGACATTGACATGTCGTGGACGGCTATTTATAAGTTGGGTGGGTGTCGTCATAATTAAACGAAGGTGTAATTAAACAGCACTAATGATTAATCCATCACTATCATTAAACCTTGTGCCAATGGTACGCTCCACGATCTTCATCATTATTTCACATAATCATTGGCATGCGTTGGGATTTCAAACATGTACCAATCAGTCCCTTCTAATTTAATGCAAAATAATTACCATACCATTCACTATACTCACCATAATTCGCCATGATTTTCTTCGTTTCCCGAGAAATCACCTACCATTTTATTGTCATTCCATCTCATCCATTTTTTTTACCATGTTGTTACTACAAAGAAGTTGGTTGTTGTCATTCCTCCCAATGGTTTGTTGCTTCCGAAGTGTTGCTACAGTCTCTACAGGATGCGTGGATTGGTTGTGCGTCATGAACCCAAGGATACAACCCTTGTTTGCAGCAATGCAGATGTATGGCAAGTATTTGTAGACGCAAGATGGGACATTTACTTCAACAGATTGCAGGTGTTCGATGAGGGGATCACGGTAGAATTTGCAATGAATCTGGATGAGAATTGCTCACGATTTAGAGGATTAGAAATTCTCGTCACAGAATAATCCATTGTAGAAGTCAGTGGGTTAACACAGCAAGGACAGAAGTGGTTCTCACAGAAGGCTCCGCTGCCAAAGTTTCTGGAATTATTTTTGCAAGATGGAGAAAGCGTTGTCTTGAAGGGAAGGGGGTATGACCATAAGTCCTTGCTGTATCCATGGAATGAGGTAACAGGCTTTGTCATGAAATATATAACTTGCGAAGGGAGGTTTACCACCCTGTTCAAATATCATTTCAAAATTCTAGCCCATCTTCGATTCTCGCAGGCACAGGTTCATTCTCTGAACATGCCTTTCTTCTTGATGAAAAGTTTTCAACTTATGGCACAGTTCGCTCGGCGCTCACGCCAAGTGCTGGTGGTCCTCACAAATCATAG
>APFE030863640.1:0-10923 GCA_000404065.3 Pinus taeda | reverse complement strand
CTTATTTTAAAAAGAAAAAATATTATTACATTGGCTAGTATTTTTAAACAAGAACCAGTTTTCTATTTTCAAAACTTAATCTACCAATATTTAACATATCAAAATCTTTATTTTCAAAACTTAAACTACCAACATTTAACATATCTAATAGTTTAATGAAGTTTAATGAATCTTCTGCAAGCAAATATGTCATTATATTTCATATTATTACAAATTAACATATATAATAATTTAATGAAAGTTAATCAATCTTGTGGCAACAAATATTTGATTATATTTCAAATTATTACAAATTTTGTCCTTCCTTCTTCATTTATTAATGTATTTATATTAATTATTTACATTTTTTAGTTAAATAAAAATCATTTTTTTTTTAATTTATATTTTATAATTAAACCTTTGTTTTTTTTACTTATTTTAATAATTTAATCAGAAAAATAGTATCACTTTACCCAATTCTTTATTATTATTTACTAGTGATTTAAACAAAAAATAATTCCCTATTTTCAAGAATCCTCATAACATAATCTACCACCCTTTGCATGTCTAATCATTTGACCAAAGTTAATGAATCTTGTGAAAAGTAATATGTCAATTTATTTGATATTATTACAAATATTGTTCAAAGAGAAGTTAATTTTCCTTTATTTTATTATTCAATTTTTTTCTATATTAATTTTTTTCTCCAATTATACTGGGCTATTATAAAATTTTATAACTACTATAAAATAGAATTTAATGCTTACAACAATAAAATAAATTTATGAAGGTTCATACTAAAAATTTAAGTTTAATTATAATTATAATCATTATTATTATTGTTTGTTAAGTGGTGTGGGTATTTAACATGGATGGATTTTCTTGGAGTTTTGAACTGATGATATTCACTTCATGGAGTGCCTTAACAAAATACCCCACCACCATCTTTTTTTGTCCCCATGGAGCATAATTATGTTCATTTAATAATAGTTCCATAATTTATTATATTTATCAAAAAGTATTGATTCATAATATGTTTTGAAATTAGATATTGACATGTTACTAAAAATACATTAACACTCCCGAGGAGTTGTAGAATACACATTCATAGGGTGCTCTCTTTGTTAGCACTAGTACACATTCATAGGGTGCTCTCTTTGTTAGCACTAGTGACCAATGACCAACAACTCACAATATCGCTCTCCTCATCCCTCTCTCTCTCTCCACTAACTCTCTCTTTTCACCCCCCTGTCTCTCTCTCTCCCTCTATCTCTCTCACCACCTCTCACTCACTCCCTTTCTCACCTCTTACTCTTGTAATCCAATGACTTCTCCCTGTCCCTATTGCACTCTTCATCTCTCCCTCCTCTCTTTGTCCCATAATATATCTATCTGACTACTCCCTTTGTGCCATCCTTCCTCCCACTCCCTCTCTATATACCTTTGAATCTCTCTTTATCTCTCCACCTCTCACTCCCTCTCTCTCCCCTTCTCCCTCTCACCCCCACTCTCTCTCTCTCCCTATCTCTCTCTTTCTATCCTTGTGTCTCTCTCCCCCGCTCTCTATTTCTCTCTCTCTCCCCCTCTCTCCCTTCCTCTTTCTACATCTCTCTCTCACATTCTCCACACTTTCTCTCACTCCCTTCCTCTCTTGTTCTATATATATATATATATATATATCTCACTCCCTCCCTAACTCTCTTTCACACTCTGTCTATTTATCTCTCCCTACCTCCCTCTCCCCTCTCTCCCTCACTTTCCCTCTGTCCCTCTATCCATCCTTGTATTGCTTCCCAATCCATCTCTCTCTTTATTCCCCTCACTCTCCATCCTTCCATCACTATGTCTATCTCCCTCTCCCTCTTCCTCTCTCCTACTCTATCTCCACCCCCCCCCTTTACCTCTCTCTCTTACCACTTTATCTCACTATCCCTCACTCTCTCAATCCCTCCCTCTATCTCACTTCATATTTCTCTCTCCATATATATATTTTTATCTCCCCCTCCCTGTCTCTCTTCCCCTCTCACTCCCACCTTTCTCTCTCTGTCTCTCTGTCTCTCCTATCTTTCCATGACAGTCCCTACCGCCAAATCTCTGGCACCTTGCCACTCTCTCCCTTTTCCTCTCTACCATATTTTCCTTTGGTCCCTCCTCTCTCTCTCTCTCCCACACACACATAATATCTCATGCTTTCTCTCCATCAACATTTCTCTCTCCCTCCCACTGTCATTCCCCCTTTCACACTATCTCCCTCTCCCTCTCTCCTTGTCACAATCTCTCATAATCTCTCTCCCTCTATTCCTCACTTTCCCTTTGTCCCTTCATCCATCCCTACATCCCTTCCCACCTCAACTCTCTATCTCCTCCCCCTACTCTACCTCCTTCCATCACTCTCTTGCTCTCCCGCTCCATCTCTCCCACTTTGTCTCCACTTCCTGCTCTCTTTACCTCTCCGTCTTCCCACTTTCTCTCACTATGGCTCACTTTCTCACTCCCTGCCTTTCTCTTCCTTCATGTCTCTCGTCCCCTCTGTATCATTGTCTCTCTATCTCCCCCTTTGTCTTTCCCTCCCTCTCCCACATTTTTCTCCCTCTCTCTCTCTCTCTCTCTCTCTCTCTCTCTCTCTATCAAAAACCCTCTACCACCCCAACTTTCTCTCTCTCCCTGCCCCCCTTACTTGCACGCTCCCTCCCATGTTTCTTTGTCCCCATTTCCTTCTCTCTCTCCCTCTATCCCTCTCTCTCCCTATCGTTTCTCTATCTCCCCCTTTCACACTTTCTCCCTCTCCCCCTCTCCATATCATACACCCTCCCACTCTCTCTCTCTCTCTCTCTTCCTCTTCTGTCTCACTCCGTCTCCCACCACTCCCCCATCTCTCCGCCACCTCTATCTCCCTATATCCCTCTGCTCCCTCCCCTTCAATCCTCCATGACCTCTCTTTCTCTCTACCTCCCTCTCATTCTATCCCGCCTCCTTCCCTTTCTCTCCTATGATCTCTTTCCTTCCCTTTGCCACTGGCTTCTCTCTCTCTCCTTCAATCCTCTCTCTCCCTCCCCCTATCTTTCTCTTCCTCCCTCTCTCTATCCCTTCCCTCTATGGATGTCTCTCCCTCATTCGCTTCCCTATCTCGCCCTTATTCTCTTCCCTCTATATCAGTTTTTTTTCTCCCACTCTCTATCTCCTCCTTGCTCCCCCCTCCCTCTCCCTCCAACACCTCCCCGCTCTAGCTCATTAAGTTAAGATAGAAAAAACTTAGAAATAATTCAATTTCAATATAATAACATTAATAATAGCTTCCTCTTCTCCTCCTTTTCTGGAAGAGAAAAATAAATATGTTATTTCTAAATATAAATGTATTGAAATTAACAATAACAAAAATACATAATAAAAATTATAAATTTATATAAATATATAATAATAAATATTTAAAATTTAGTTTTTTTTTTTTAAATAAATAAAACTAAATATTAAAAATTATAAAAATTCAATTCCTATATAATAAATAAATCTGATTAACCACTTAATGAAACTGATCGACTCATAAAATAAACGGACAATTCCCAACAATCTTTTAAAAATATATTTGTTGATAGTTTGTTTGTGAAGCCAGAATTAGACTTAATACTAATGAATGAATTGCTTAATGCTTAAAGAAACACTAACGGATAATTAAAATGACATATTAAATTTCAAGTTATAATTTAATTATTATATATATATATATATATATATTTCCTTAAAAATGTTAAATCTTTTACATATGTGGAGAAAAAATCTCGATTTACAGTAGCTTAATTTTTTCTAAATCCTAGTGTTTAATCTACCTAAAATTCAATTTGTTCATTTTTTTTTTTTAATTATTCATGATATATTGAACTATAAATTTGATGTAAGAAGTTTCTTAGGGTTTTTGATTTTCATTGTAAATAAGAAGAAATTTGATTGAATGGATTTTCATTATTATTCCCTAGGATGACATGGAAGATGATTCAAAAGGCACCCGCAAATCTCAAATAACAAAATATTTCAAATAATACAATTTCTCGTGAGATTCATAGCATGAGAGGTGCAGGAAAAGCTATATATGCAGAGAAGTGACTTGCCTTTCAAGGACATAGTAGACAAGTGGAAGATAAGACAGAAGGAGAGTAGGTTTAGCCAGATAATATACCAGTTTAGCTTAGTATTTTGGAAATGGTGTCCGATAATTTCAAGAATTCAAGTTAAAATGGGCATTATAGCTCTGTTATATATTCATGTTAATTGTGATAAGATGCCAACCAGGGACAAAAGACAATCAATCTTCAAAACAAATCTACTTATTTTAAACCACCCTAACAAGCATCGTAAGGAATAAGGAATACAAATGCAATGTGGTTTCCTATGACGAGTTTCTAAATAATGGGACCTTAATATTCACAAGAAAACCGCAATTTATATGTATAGAGTTGACGAACAAGGGTGGTATTTAGATTTCTACTGTATGAATATCGCTTATGAATTTAAAGAGTACGATAAAAGATGACCATATACATACTACGAGAATAATTCCGGGTGTGAACCTCAAGTTTTAAAAAGGAAAAACCAGCTAAATTTTGAAGCACAGCGCAGGCTTTCAGGAACATGCGCGACCGTAGACAAAAATGTGTGCAAATATTAAAACAAACAGCATATGCAGCCGTAGATGTAAAAGAACCATTTAAATAAGACCATGGAAAAAACCCGGTCTAGGTGTACCTACGCAATTCGAACGTGATTGAAGGCGTTGGTGGTGAATAGCTCCCAAATGCAGGCCCTGCTTGTAGCAGTGGTCTATAGCTGGACGAAAACTAACAGTAGTCAAGAGGACAACCAAATGGCCAAGAAGCTGCCAGTACCATGCCATATCTATCTCTGCAAATCAATTGTGTCCCTCTGTCAGTCTCCCCTCCCATCTCTAAGAGATATTTTGAGACGGAACAATAAAATACAAAACACAAATCCTGACAAACATGCATACACACGAGGAGAGACAACAGATCGAAATTACAGTGTTTGTGAAAGAAAGAACAAACCAGAAGAATCAAGATGAAAAAGTACTCCAGCTTTCCGGTTTAATTACATAGATTTAATTTTTCATATAAAAGCCTCCAGAACCAATTTTCCTATAAACCAAATAGACTAGTAAAGAAGAAAAAATGGTAGAAAAGTAAAGTACCAGAGACAATATGGCGGCAGAAGTAGTTCATCACCCCATAGAACTGTTCCACGGTCGGACCAGAGGAACAACGCCAGAGAATACATATCTAGCCCATTCCCTGCGCTGCACTTCTCATAATTCGGAACGCTGAAGAACGGATGGAGCTAAACCAGGGAAGGGTCTCTATCCAATGGATGGTAAATGAAGCATGTTGTGATTTGTAAACTCCACCGATATATCTGTGACATCTCTTGGATACCCGGTACCATTTTGATGAGAAAGCTGGAAAGTTCTTTATCCTCCAACGACTATCTGTCAGAAACCCTTGGATGCCTTTCTTGTAATCAAATCATAATAAAAAAATCGTTGAAAAGTCTCTTTCATTCAATTTGTTGTAATTATGGCACGTTGTGATGTTCACACTCCCCTTATATATCTCCTATATATCTATCACAGCTGTCCCCATAACAATACGATTTCGGCTAGAGCGTCGTCGGATTGAGAGATATTTATAATTACGAGTTGTTTATCATCCAACGACTATCTTTCAGAACCGTGGGTGCAGTTCTTTTAATCAAACGTTGCCATTCTTCTATCATAATTAACGTTGCCATTCTTCTATCATAATTAGAAACGGGTCAAAATTCTCATCGATTCCATTGGCGGTAAATATCGCACATTGCGTGTGTTTTAAAGTTTACAAATATGTCTCTTACACCCGTCCCTTCGATTGAGAGAGAGTTATAATCTGGAGACATAAAATTTCTTCATCCTCCAACGATCATCTGTCAGAACCCTTGGATGTCGTTCTTCTAATGAAGTGTGTCATTCTTATAATCATCCTCGTCCTCGAGTGCTAATTTAATTACAATTTGATTTTGAAAACCAGGTGAGAACACAGTTTCTAGCTGTTAAATGATATTTCCAATTTAAATTTGAATTCAAATTCACTGTATATTAAGTAATTTTCTAAAAGCAAGAAAAAATAACAGATTTATATTAACAATTGTTTTAAAAGGTACAAAGATATACTCAAAGAATAGAATATTTGGAAGATCATCTCTTCAAGAATAGAGTAAAAAATAAACTCATAACTAAATTAAATCTACACACAAGAAGCAAGTCATTCTCTACATTCCCACTTCTTACCATATTTTATATAGGGTAGATTGGTTATGGCATGGTGCTTTTATATTTTGGATTATATTAATTTATTTTTTTTTTAAGAAAGATTCGGTTTTAGTTATTCAAACACAATGTTTCATCTTATTCCAAAACTAAAACACAATTTGTTTTTCCTTGTCATTCTTATGGCAATAACAATAAGATCTTATTCTTTGGAATAACAGCTTTCTTTACTTCTATGCATGAAATCAAATACTAAGTCCAATTACACTTTAACCTAAGGCTTATTTTTTATCTTTGAAAAAACAAAAACTTATCATAATTAAATTATCAATTTACATGGAGGAGAACCATCATCATCTTTATTTGTTTATATGTCCTTCACATTTAAGAAAATTAAACAATTATCTACTTATAACACTTTTTGGTTTTATTAGACAACAAAAAATTATAATAATAATTAGATTTAATTCTACATACAAAAAAAATTTACTATAAATTTCTTATTTTAAAAATGATTAATTATTTTTAATTTTTTGTTTTACATATTAAATTTTTATTCATATAAAAAATAATATTACCTTTATTTTAAATTTAGTATTTATTAATTCAATGATAAATATAAATAAAACAATAAAAAATTTAATTTTATTTTAATATATAAGCCTAACATTGAAATTGAAATTTTAATATTTAACATAACATTGATAATCTCTTTAAGTATGGAAAATATAAATAAAAATTTAAAATTTAAAAATTTATTACTTTGCATAAACGAATGTAAGTAAATGTTAAAAATAATGTAATTTTATAAATCTTTTAATAATTAAAAGGGATCATGAGATTTCAAGGAATCATAATATACCATGTTAATGGGTATGTTGGAAACTTTTCACTTCTTAAAATTGGCATATACCATGTCTTTTTGCCCTTATTTTCCTTGTTTAATAATTTTATCACTTCAAATGTGTTTTGTGGGTGCTTTATTTTTTATTTTTATTTTTTAATGATTGCTATCAATAATTAATAAATAAACATGAAATTATTTATATTTTATAAATAAATAAATAAACATAAAATTATTTATATTTTATAAATAAATAAATAAACATAAAAATTATTTAAATTTTATTTAAATCACTTAACCACTTTACATTAATGAGAAGTTTTGACTACTGACAACTCCCAAATAAAGCATAAATAGAACTACCAACACATCACACAAAATCAAGAGCCACCCACACATTACACAAAATCAAAATCAATATCGAAATAATCAATTTGGTTAAACATTAAAACAGAACACATAGATCAGTGTTCTGACCAAACCATTTTTAGGAGAAAAGTATTGAATTAAACGAAATCTATTGATGTAGTGAGTAGCCTTTTTTTAGAAACAAAAAGACTATAAATACTTAAAAGACAAGCAGTTAAAATTACTTTTTTACCTCTTATTTTATGGAGAAAAACGTTGACCACCCTTCCTTTTGTTATAGAGGGTTATCAAATGTTTCTTCCAACTATCACTATTGTCATTCACAATATCCACTTTGTTCTTTGGAAACTAAACATGTATCTGAATTCTTCCTAGATGTCTAAATTACTTAAAAAATGATATTATGTTTCATATCATTACATATACATTTTCATTCAAAACATAAAAAATGATATAAGTGCCCATTAAATTTGACTACTTACTGTCACCATTCTCGAACTCTGAGAACTTGATCTTCCCTAGCCCTATTTGAATGATGATTGTTGATCGTCGCCAATCTTGGACTCTGACAACTTGATATTCCTGGCTCTATGCTACACCCTTCTTTTGACACGTCATATGGTACCTGATGTGAGCACCTAAGAAGTTCATTGATGTAATGAGTACGTGTGCCGCTTTTATCCATGCATTTTCAACCACATATCCACAACTCAGAATAATGTTTCCCAGAAACTTCTTTGAACGAAGGGATTCTACTTCAGAAACTCACTGCAAAAGTCAGTTTTCTTGTGATGTTATCAAGCCAGATGGTTCTTTAAACAGCTTAAGAAAAACACATTATGGTCTAGAGAAATCGTTCTGGAACCACTATAAAGCATTCTAATCAAATTTTGAACATATATCACTAAATGACCAAACAATAGATAGATAGGTGTTAAAAGGAGATGAAAGGTTTGAACAAATTGGTAGAACATCAAACTGATAAATGTTAAAAGAAGATGAAAAGGGTAGACTAATGTCTAGCCTCACCAATTTCAAAATGGAACATTTTTGGTGTAATTATCTAATAAGTAGTATATGAGATAAATATCTAATGTAGCATAACAACATAAATGGAAACACTATTGGGCACATATCCAACATCCCGAATCATTTTAAAAAATCCATTATGCCACTGCCTCCTGCACGCTCAAAGAACAGGGCACGGTGGCGGTCTGCATGATTATGATAAGAAATAAGCAAGGTGGCATGCACATGCGTAAGAGGTGGTTGACAGAAAAGAGCATTAGTATGAAGGACGAAGCTAACAAAGAGGATACAAAAAATAAGGTGGAGCAACATTTTCTAGAAGGTGAAGAGGCTCAGTGATCCCAAGTAGTGGTTAATAGCTATGTTCTTTGCCTGCACTTCATTATGCTCCTCAATGTCTTGTTTGTTCAATTGGGACTGCATGGGGGCAAGAGGTTGGGGAGAGAGAGAAACTCAAGTTATGGGAAGAGTTTGGATGTGAACAGTGGCAATATTCATCGCGACTGTAGAAGTTATGTAGGGATGTTACTGCACTTGGGAAATTTATTCTCATGCAAGGGGTCTATTTCGGTTTCACTAGGATTTTGCATTCTCCTCTAACTTATGGGGAGAATAGGGATTGGTAGGGAAGGCTGATGGCTAAATGAAACTTGTATGTTATTCTTCTTGGAAAACTTAAAGGGAAAGTGTAAGGTAGCAGTAATTTCTATAGAGGTAATTCCATTCTATGTCCTGGAATGAGGCATGAAGGCTTGGGCTCTGTGGATGTCTGGGGCCATGAGGGCGAACACCTAGGCTTTAAAGAGAGTGATTAGGGGGTGGGTGTCAAGGAAAAGAGCCCTCCGAAGCTAGGGAATTGGTATGTTGGGAAAGCTAGCTAGGCTAGCTTTAGCTGACACTAGGGGAAAGGGATGCTTCATAAAATAAGGGAGGGATACTTGGTCGAGAAAGGGGCTCAGAATATGTGAGGCTGGGGCGAGTAGAGGAAATAATTATAGAGAGGCAGTCAGGGGGACATCCGACGATTTCAACCAACAAGGGGCACTAGGAAGAAGGAGCGGCGCTCCTTTCGAGTCGGCTTCCAGGCGTTTGGGTCTGTGGGCAACCACACAATTTGTGGCCAAAATTGTAGCCATTATTGGCACAGGGAGGGGGGCATATAGGCTTGTCTAGGGAATCTTGGGTGGGGATCTTTAACACTCAGGGGATTTGAATAATGTACATGGGGGGGAAGAAAGGATGGATGAACAAAATGAGTGACTATTGAAAATTATGAAAATAATGGTTTGGAATTGTTGGTTTCTTATTCGTGAAGCACGTAACTTCCCTTAGAGGAAGAAAACACTGAAGCTAGTTCTAGGTCACTGTCCGCAGTAGGATATAAGGCTACGCGACAGTACAACAATGGCTAGTTCCGGGAAATGCAGGGGTAGAGACAAGAGACTGTGGGAGAGCGAGGTTGATGCTGAGCCGAGCAATGTTGGAAAATGCAGTGGGAGGAAACCAGTGGACAAACTGATCCAATAAACAATGGTTGTGTATGTGGGTAGCACCAAAGAGAAGATTCAACGACTCATCACTGAGTGGGAGGATGACATCAATAGATTTGTGAAAGTGGGGCCAATGGATGTGAAAGAGTGGAAAGCATTGGTTCGTCATCTCGCATTAAAGAAACTAAATATAAATAGACTCTACACATGTACTGGCTCCATAGATGCCTCCTAGGGAAGGGGATGGAACAAATCTGGATGATTGCCATTAAGTAATTTCCAAACAACAATAAAGAATTTCAAAAGATCCAAGCCTAGTTGCAGAAATAGGATGGTTGTCCCGATCAAATCTAGAGAACATTCTCAAGCATGTTATTAGTGACCAAGCTTCCAAGATCAGTGAGAAGGACCCAACCTGAGGTAACTTGGCATCGACCGATCAGGATAACTAGGAGGATGAAGGCATAGTCTTTTTGCTTAAGTTTTTATGTGGATAGCATTTACTTTCCAGTTTGTAGTATTTTATATATATAGAAAGACAACTCATGGTTGTGTAGATGATTATCAAGTATATATAGATTGGATATATAAACTACTATTTTTTGCTACTAGATGGCGTATAATGTGGTTATGTGGTCAAGAAACCTGGTTTCCCAACTGGCAAGTTGATATCACCTAACTAGGCTATGTGGTTGTAACTTGCTTGCACATATTATAATGAAAAATAAGGATCTACCAATCTTAACAAAAAAAAGATTCTTGGAATTTGTATTTAAACGAAAAACATTATTATGAAAATTATTTCCATTTTCTCTATCTAAATCAAGTTAAATTAAATTAAAGTAGTTTTATTATTTAAATTTTCTTAATTGAAATCAGATTAACTTAAATTAAAATATATTTTT
>APFE030863639.1:16675-52499 GCA_000404065.3 Pinus taeda | reverse complement strand
ATAATCCCTTATTTGTTGAGAGGGAGTGTTGAGAAACGGCAACAAGAAATTCTAGTTTAATTTGTCCTTGAATTAAACTATGAATTAAAATAGAATTCTTTTCTCATAGAAATTTGAAAATAATTAATTAGGTTTAATTAACTTAATTAATTTAGGAAATTTGAATTGGAATTATTTTAGAAGACATCTATATGTTCTCCCTAACTTATAGGAGTTTAGGATGACTTATGAATGAGTTGTAATTAGTTAAATCAGTTTATTGAGTTAAGTCCAGTTAAATTAGTTCCAATCAGTTTCAGGAACTAATAGTGAATAAAGAGTCAGTTGGGACACTAGTGACCTAATTACTGCTACTCTAGTTAACTGAAGATTCCACCATTAGAGACTTATGCATGTTGATTCTGATAATGATCTAGTTGACACTAGAGTGCAGGGACAGTGTACTAATTGTTTTATATTTTTCTGATTTGCACTGATAATGCATGCATTCAGGAACTGATCCTTGAGGGATTGCTTTATTCTTAGAGTCTTTATTTCCCTTTAAATACAAGCTATTCTCCATATGAATTACACATGGGAATAGAGACTTGGAGAGCTTGTGAAGAGGCTAAGGTTTGGCCTTGAGATTGCTTATGAGTTGGAGATTGAATTTGCTAAGTGTTTGGATTGTTCTAGAGAGAACAAGCATTGTAATTTCATCTTGATTTTCCTGATTAATACAAAACAAATAGTGGGGTTTTGACCAATGGATTTCCCCAGATATTTATTGTGTTAAGTGCCTTTAATTCTCTTCCTCTATTGATTATTTTTTGCTCGATATTTATGGGCTTCTGTTGTAAAGAGTAGAAGTAGATTCTTATCTCTTGCTTTAGCAAATTGCATTAGCTTGTGAATCTATAGGTTTTTTCTACAAATTCATCCAAGATTATAAACTTATAAAATTAGTAATTACAATATTTCCCACATATTTTCATAGTTACCAATAACCACCTGTCAAAGTACACATTGTTGCCATGTAAAACCTCAACAACATAACTCAGTAAACGAATTCCAATATATAGGAAAAAACAACCAGGTTTGGCTTCCCAATTAGGTTCCATTTCCAACCTTTCTTACATAACAACGGCCTCAAATGAACTTGTGCACCGACCTTCAAGGGTTTTTGGCACATATTTATAAAAAATCCTCCTAGCCATGTCAAAACAAGAACTAACCAAACATAACCTCTTTTGTCTTGTCCCTTAGAAGATTAATTAGAAAAAAAAAACAAAACAAAAAACAAAATAACAAAAAACAAAATGTTTTATCTTCACCATATTAATGAAGAGAACATTTCCAATAATCACAATTCCCAATTTCCTTAATCCAACTTACAAGAACTCCTGCCAAACCAAGTAGGCACTCTCACAAAAAAAATAGCAATTCCATGTAAAGAGTGTGAAAACCAAACAAGAATGCCCTTGACCTTAAAAGACATTCTTAATGAGGGACAAAACTCTGGTTATTGAAATCATGTTTTCTTAACCCATTGCATACTTTTGGTTCCAACTCATAACAATTCCCTCATACTTATACCTGTTAGTTTTATATGTGTGAGAAATCTCTAGTATAAGGGGATCATCTAGGTTTGGATCAGTCAAAATAGAACAACTGAGAGAAGAACCTTATAAATGGTCAATGCAGGAATCTACTATCCCTTAAAAATATCAAGGGAGATATTTTCATTGTTGTTGATATTAGGATGATAAACTTTAGCCTTGAAAGTAACCTTAGGTGGCTTGAATGATAATCAAGTGGAAAATGAATTGTCATGAAAAACACATCCCCATCATATAGACTACCAAGAGATCCCATAATTGTCACTTGTTGAAGGAACATATAACCTGCCATTAGCCTTGCACTACATGAAGTAGGAGGAACCTTTTGGAGATCCTTGAGTTTCAACACTTTTTTTATCATCCACAATATCCCAAGGCTGAGAAAGGAGATCAAAGGAGGTAACCTCAGACCACTTAGGGTTTAACAACTAGCCCTGTTAAACCAAAGAGGGATCTATCTATAAATATCATAGCCAAATATGAGGGGAGTGGGAAAATATGTTATGCTAGTTATCTCATCTCAAGGGTTTTGACATTTATGGTTTTGTTGGATCACGAGTGAAAATTAGGGAACTAGGTCAAAAGATCAAAGGTTTCAGTTGCAAGATATATAAAGGAGAAGGGTAGGTATGTCTTTGTGATATTTTGGGGTCTTTTCGATGTAGTGTAGGGTAAAAAATCAAATATCAAAATGAGCATGAAAAGCATGAATTCATTTATGAGAATATAGGTGACATAAACATGAAATTCCTAACAAAACAGAGAGTAAACTTAAGAATTATGTTTATAACCTCTTAGAAAAATCAATGAAAAGCATAGACATGGAAAGAAGATGGAATTATCATTAATATAAAACTATAACAAAGAGAAAACATTATCACAAAATCACAACACAAGAATTCTTGAATAATAGCTGCAACTTTCCTTTCATTTCCTGTAAAAAGCAATGAAGTACAAGCTCCAAGAGTTCTAATCATGAATGCCTAAACCTGAATCTGATTGAAAAATAGATACATATAGACCAAATAAAAATTTCCCCTCTCTCAGGTTTGAATCCCTTAGTTTAAGAACTGATTACATGAAGTGATCAACAAAACCAAAATGTCTAGAGAGGTTAAAACAAATCCTCCTTTTAAACTTTGACTGAAGTGCTCCTCATAAATGAGGCCTAAATTTACATGAAAATAATTCTAACAATATTACTTACCTCTCATTACATCGTAATTACATCATAATTACATCAAACACAAGTAATTACACCATGAAAACTCGAAACTAGCTAATAGAACTGAGAAACAGGAGTTCCAGGCAAAAACGTAGTGAATTTCTCTTAAAACATAGTGTGCCTGGAGAAAACACGGAGAAATGGTTTGAAAAGAACTTTGAGAGTGAGATTCGATGTTGAGTGAGTCTTTTGGGTCATGAATGATCAATTGGAGTCTTTATACATGTGAAATGATGAAAAGAAATTCGTGGAATGTCTTTAAAACATACAAAATCACCTTTTCTTGTATATGTCAAAGGATGACAATATACCTTTTTCTTTTGCAGCAATATCTTCATAAATGTTTCTTGATACCTTTTATTAGCTTTATTTCCTAATATGCTATCTCCCTTTGATGTGAAGACTTAAGACACATAACCATGATGGCTCTTTGCTTTGAATTTGGACATAATAATGACAACACTGGTGGAAACCCTAGGCCAAGACTTATATGATGACACTTCAGCTGATCCAATACCAACAATGATATGACCATGAAAACTAATGAGAACCATGATTACTGAAGGGAGTAGCACTGACCTAGACTCAACAACCAATGATCAATTTTTTTATTTGAAGACCTACTGAAACCATAAAAAATTGCCCTAAGAACCTAACAAAACTTTGAAAGAGCATATTTTGATTACTGGCGATTGACATGACTGGCAGGCACTAACATTAGCTCCAGCTGGGGATGGCATCTCCTTTAGGAGGTGTCAAGAACAACGTAGACTAGGTAGCCTTATCTATTGGGCATGGAGTCAAAACACAAAGACCAAAATGAAAACTGAAAACTAACTGACTAACTGACTTTGACAAATAATTAAAAAAACAAACTGAATCTTTCAAACCAACAGTTGGTCAAATATTCCTTATGGCCTTCCCCTCGGGCTTCAAGCTCACATGATAGTTACTTCACACTCTGATAGGAAAGTAAACTGGTATGTACAATGATAATGGAAATTTTCAGAAATTCCTCAAGTATGGTAGTGCTTGAGAACCCTACCATTGATTGCTCCCCCCGAATAATATTTTCCATTTATTTCTTCTAGAAGATAGGCATTCTTGCCTCTCAAGGATGAGATTATGTATGGTCCTTTCCACAAATTTTGAAACTTACCATGCTTTCCCTTCTCTTCATTCCGTGCATCGTAACGAAGAACTATATCTGCCAAGTTGAAATCATCTTCTTTAGTCTTGCAATGATAAATCTTCTTTATTCTTTCCTGAAGTTTAGAAGTATTCTGAAATAATTCCTCCCTGGTTTGTTGTAACTCAATCATCTGATTTATTCTTTGTTGCACATCGTTCGGTTCACTGCCCACTTCCTACAAAATCTTCATGATCGGGACAACAATAGAAGAAGGAAAGATATTATCAATCTCGTACACCAACTGAAAAGGCGACATGCCTATGGATTTCTTGTTACTTACTTTGTTCGTCCATAAAGCATTGATCATCTTTTTATGCTAGCTTTTCTTGTTGACCTCCAACATCTTCTTGATTATATTGACCAATGATTTATTGGAAGATTCAGCTAGCCCATTACCTTGTGGGTAATAAGAAAATGAATGCCCCAATGTGATGTGATACTTTTCACAGAATTCAACAATCTTTTTTGACTTAAAAGCAATGGAATTATTGTTGATTATCTTCTACGGGCAGCCAAATCTTGACAAGATATTAGATTCAATAAACTGAATGACTACAACATCAGCAACTTTCCTCGTTGGGATCGCCTCAATCCATTTCATGAAGTACTTTGTGGATGTTAGGATCCATTTGTGTTGGGCTAACAATGAAGGATGGATATCCCAAACAAAATCAAGACGCCACTGCTAGAATGGTGTCAAGACTGAAATGGGTTGCAATGGAAATGGTAGCAGTTTCCTTTCCCCTGAAAAATCTAAAATTCATGATAGTTCATCATAGTTTTATACACATCAACAAAAAGAGTCATCCAATAAACACCAACCCTCAAATTTTTGTTGGTTGTAGTTCTAGAAGAGGTGCCCACCACAATCTCCCTTGTGGAAGTCTCTCATCACATATTTTGCTTCAGTTTAGATAAGACAACTCAACAACACACCACCCCGATCTTTCCAAAATAAGACACCATCAATAATACAATATTTTGAAGCTTTCAGTTTCAATTATCTAATCTTATTTCTTGACACTTCCGGTGGAGGATTAAAATGTTGTAATACATAGACAATATCATAATACCAAGGAGATGAAGTAAAGATTTATGATACCTGTATCAGCGGGTCTTCCAACTCTTCTTTAGAGAGGGAAGAAATTAGATTGATACCCAATGCGTGCAAGTTAGATTCGGCCATGAGCTTTTCCAAACCTTGTCGCTTGATCAACTTTGTTGGTTTTATCTCCAAACCATATTCTAGCATCGCTGCGATCCATTTTCCCCACCTACCTTCTAGATCTGTCTGCATAAGAACTTCCTTCATTGTTGCAGTTAGAACATAAGCTAGAATGTGTGAATGCAGAATGTATACCCGAAAGTCCTTTAGAGCTTTCACCAAGGCAAAAGCCTGCTTCTCAATAATGTTATACTTTAGCACTACATCTCTTATATTTCGACTGAAATAAATCTACGAGATGTTCAGTTTTTTGGTCCCTCTTTTGCATTAGGACAGTAGCCAAAGTATGCTCAGAAGCAAATGAAAATATATTGAAATCTAAAGTATAATCAGGATTGATCAAGGTGGGAGTATTAGGCAATGAAAATTTAACTGCATTGAATGATTTATTTGCATCTTCTAACCATCTTATCTTAATGTCTTCCTTCAGCATATTAGTCATCTCTCCCATGTGTTCAGCAAGGTTGGAAATGAATCTCCTCAAAAAGTTGATTTTGACATTAAAAGATTGAATATCTCTTTTGTTTCTTGGGAAATCTAATTGTTGTATTGCTTCAACTCTTGCAAGGTCGATGTGAATACCATCTTTGGAAATAATGTGCCCAAGAAATTTTCCTTCCTCCATGGAAAATAAGTTATTCTTTGGATTCAACGAAATGTCAAATTTCCTACATCTATGAAAAACAATTCTTAGATGATGTAAGTGCTCTTCATTAGATTTGGAAAAAATTGTAAGATCATCCTAGTAAATAACCAAAAATACATCTTTTTCATTCGTGAAAGCAATGTCCATTGCTCGTCGAAATGTGGCCCCTTAATTCTTAAACCTAAATGGCATCTTGGCACACATAAAAGTACCCCATGGTGTCATAAAGGTTGTTTTCAATTGATCATCTTCATGCACGAAAATTTGGTTGCATCCCGAGTATCCATTAAGAAGTGACATCTTGGAAGCCCCAACTACCCTCTGCAAAATATGGTCCATCTTCGGAAGAGGGTAATTGTCCTTCAAGGACATTTTGTTCAAATTCCTGAAATTGATACAAAGACAAATCTCCCCCATTGTTTTCCTTACCGACACAAAATTTTACATCCATTCAAAATAATGATTAGGAACTATGCTTCTGGATTTCTAAAGTCTATTTACCTCTTTCTCAATGGATGGCAGCAATTTCGTATTAATCCTCCTCAGCTTCTGGCAGAATGGTTTCTAATCAGGCTTGACTAGTATAGTATGCTAGATGATGTTCTTGTCATACATCTTTAGATATGAATAGTCCTAAGCAAATACACCATAAAATTATGCCATTAAAGGAATGCATTTATTTTTTTCATCTCAGGGGATAGAGACTTTGACAAATTGACCATTTTTTCCTTGTTAGTTGTACCAATGTTTATATCTTCAAAACCCTTTTCTATGGGGACCATTGCTGGATTTTTGGTGACATCAGCATGGTCAAATAAATCTTATAAAGACACGAGACCTCATGGAATGTTATTGTCTTTTAGCTGCAACATTTTAACTTCGGTAGCCTCAATTTTCTCGTCATTCTCATCATATGCATCATCAATATGGGATTGCAACAATTCATCCTTCATCTATAGAAAATTGTTAATTTTCTTATCATCCCAAAACACCTACCAATATCTCAAATTGTCAGAGATAGCTGGACGATGCTTGACATGAATTGAAAACTTCTTATTTGAGTGGATGGAAATCTTAAACATACTTGTTCCAGTGACAAGGGAATCAACCATAAAATTCTAACTTCTAATCAAAGAAAATGTATGTTCTGAAAAAAAATTGAGAATATCAAGGAAAACATTTCGATAAGATCGCATCCTTGGATGCTTGGCCTGGCACTCCCCCTTTAACAATTTAATCACTAACTCGGGGTTGCCATAAAATGAAATTTTATTCGCTCCCAGCTTCTTGAGAATTTTAAGGCCAACAACCAATGTTTCGTACTCTGCCTCATTATTTTGAGCAATCAAAATCCAACTTATATGAACTTAATCTTACATTGTGAGGGCCTTTACCTGACTGATTCAAGGGACCATGAACCCACATTCCAACCACAACTCTTCTTTTCCCAATGCTCCATCAAACTACAGGGTCCAAAGTCCATCTTCTTCATCTGAAAACTAAAATTTGGAGGGCTTATATGTCTGACCTTTTGGAGGATGAATCGTTGTCTCAACAATTTCTATTTCTGGCACTGATTCAACAATCCTTTCAGGTGAAATTTCCAACTGCAAACAGTCTACATCCTTTTTCTCTTTTTCTGCGATCAAATATTCCTGTACACTACTTATAACTTTTGAAACTTCTAAAATTTCTACAATCTGACTGCCATCATCTATTGGACTCATATCACTATAAAAAATAAATGATTGTAAGTTAGTATGTACAACATGGATTGGGTGATTATTAGGTCTCCCTTTGCTACTAATCATAAATTTCATCTTTTTCTCTCGGTAAGTTTTCTAAGCTGCCCAAATACCGATATAGTAGCATATGAGAAATCAAGTTTTAGGGTTCCTTTCAACTTTGCTCCCCAAGACCGAGAGAGCAACAATCCAAATCGTGCAGGAATATCAGCTACAACCACATCCATCAACACATTCTTGACTAGAATTTGGTCCATAGGATCCTCAAAGAGAGTTATGGACAATTAAAATTTGGAATTTGGAAACTCCATTGAAACTCAAATGCTTCATCTAGATTTTTTTGTTGGGCACCTAATCCGCTAAGGGTTATGGTGTGGAATTCGAACAATCCAAGGGAATCTATGAGACCATTGAATATGAATCCAAGAGTTATAAAAATGTATTATAAATGTACATCTATGTGAATAGAAATATAATTCACATTTATCCTATCTATTGTCCACATTCCATGTGTGTTTAACATGGTATCAGAGCCAGATTCCCTCAAAATACCTTTGTTAGACCTGGTGTATCTCCTTTCATCATGATCATTTCTCTGTTATATGCCTAACCCCTGAGATTCGTCTACAATTTTTTAGAACTTTTGCATATTTTTGTACCAGTCTACGTTACGCCATTTTAACCCGCCTGTTGCAATATTGCTACGTTGGTCATGCTTTCTCATTACAAGTATAACCTCCATGCCAATTTGACCTGGTTATTGCATCATTTTCATGCTAGTATGACGTTTCCATTCCTACCAATACTGATCGCACTAATTGTTACCCTAGCATCTCTTCAATCACTCAGACCTCTCACTCTGACATTCCTTAACCTTAATGTTTTTATCCTAAAAAGTAGTGGCCATCCCAATAGGAAACCACGTTGGCATTCTTAGGAAACATAATTATAGTATAATTGGCTTAAGAGTTTCAAACATCTTTTTCCATTCTTGACAAAAGATTTTATGGCAAACCTACAATTTTGGATAAGTTTCCTCCTAGTTTCCTCCTATGTGATCATTGAAAGTTTAGAGAAATAATAAGTGAATCAACAGTTAGTATTCCCAATTCCTATCTCTCATGAGATGACCATAGGATTAATCCTTACACTAGTGCTTGTATGAGCCCATACATAGTAGACTTGTTGTAAAAAGAGAACAACGGAGAGATAAAAATACTCTATTGCAGTGTCATTGGAGGAGGATGGGTTGAATATTCACGTAATGCAGTCAAATTCCAACGATCCTTTTAACCAATTGACTTAATATTATCTATTATTTCTCAAGTCATGATTGTGTAAGTATTGAAACAAAGAATGCAAAGGAGGTATTAAGATAATGAACTACTTGAACAAAGACATTGGTGGTCAAATCATAGAGATGGCATATACCTTTTGGAGGATCCATGGATACTATTCATAAGTAGATACATATAAGGAGTGTGAAAACAAAATAGGACTACAAGCATGATGTAGATCATGGAAAACGCAAAAAAAATAGGTTACGCTTAGCAAAATTGTGAAACACATACATAGCGAAGGCTAAATATGTATGATAAACATTGAGTTTCCTTTATTAATCACAATGATACATATATATAGTACATTGGTGTAACCCTTGGATTCATATTCCAAGTGTTCTCTTGGACTTTGGTGGCTATTCACATTCAAACCTACCCACGGAGGATTAGGTATCCAACATTCCCCACCTTAATCCAAAGGGGTATGTATGAGTTCAAGAAGAGAGTTGTAATAAAAAATGTGAAAAAATGCATGACAACACTAGGTTGAATTTTCTCTCTGAAATGCTAGTATAAGGGGGGTGTGATGCAGGAGCATCTGGCACTCTTAGTTGAATGAAGAATCCAAAGCAGAGCAAAGAGAGGACATGGACCATAGAGCTGAATAAGGGGACTTTTCTGTTTTAAAACGGAGAAAAATATGGAATGGATAAGTCTCTCAAAGACTTATTAATTATAATCTGCCACATATGTATTTTGTAGCGAGCTTGAGGGCTTCAGTTGAGTGATTCAAGGAAAGGATTGATTGGATCCCTTCAGTGATCTGATCCAATGTATTCTTATAGATAGTGAACTTGCGCGTTCAATTAAAAAATAGAGGGACAGGTAGAATATATGTTACCCTACAGGCAGAGTCAAAAGGGAGAGGCTGCAACATTGAAGAACTAGCCTATGCGAGACTCGGAGTCTCAAATATGTAATTTGATGTTTATATTAATATATGGAGATGTTACTTCTTGATTGTGTCAGTATGTTGAAGAAGTATTTCATGTATGAATTACTTATGAATTCGTAGGCTCTACAACAAGTTGCAGGCAGAATTCTTAAGGACGCAGAGGAACAGAGTGATTCAAAGGAATCACATTGGATTTTGAATCCAAGTGAAGAAGGAGAATAAGATTTAGAGAGAAGTTACAAAGCGAGAATTGCAGATGAGTTCAGCCTAGAGGAAGTTGAACAGTGGAAGGCGGAGTTCTAAAGAACTACACAAGAGAGGAATTCAGAGAAACCGTAATGGAACCTTGAGTCCATCTGAAGGATCTAAGAGGAAATTGATCAAAGAGCATGCAGAGTTAGGCTCAGATCAGAGTGGCGCAGTGGAAACAGTGAAGGATGAGGAACCCTTGAAGAAACTGGAAACTATCGTAATCACTGAAAATGGCGTAAAAATTAAGTTAAACAAAAGAATGGATAAGTGAAGTACTGGCGGATAGCAGCCATTAGATTACATGGATCAACAGTTCAGATGATGTCGTGAGGAGGAAGGCGAAACATCGCATCGGCGGAACCCTTTTTAAGTATCAAAATGAGTCATTGAATTATACTGATAGCGACCAGTTATTAAACGTGGACCGTCAGATCAAGATTCAGATCGACGATCTAGATCTGATCGCTTATCACATATCGAAGAAGCCAAAGGCCTAAGTGACAGTGGAATATTTAAAGCTCGATACGCTTATAGCGATTAAGATCTAATCAATGATCGAAGATATCAGGTGATCGGAGGTCGGGCCTTAATATAGTGCGACACTCTGGGGCGATTGAAGGTGTGGACCCAACGACATTTATAAGTACCAGTGGATAAGTTTTGAAGTCTTCCTTATATGATTCGGGTGGAAAGTTAGTGTAATTCCTTTGTATTGTGTGAAAGAGTTGTGGCCGGTGGTTTAAGGCTTAAGTTGTGTTTTAACGATTCTGATAGTCATTTGTCGAATTTGGAGGGGTGAAGCAACCATATATGTGGTGTGGCCACGATAGGAGCAAATGTCGATTGCGATGAGGTGTAACCTCGGGGACTGTGCAGAGTCCATATAAAAGCAGAGAAAGGTATGTTTGCACGATATTTCCTTGTAAAAGAGTTCTAAAGGGAAAATAGTGCCAGTAAGGATTTTGTGTATTAATATATATGTAACCAAGGCTATGAGAGGGTGGTTATATATATGTGTGTGTGTGTGTGTGTGGTTAAGGGGTTAAATAGAGATGCTGAAGGGTTTTTATCCCGATAGAAGATTTGGCGGGGTGATTAGGTTCCAATATAAAGGAACCAAGATAAAAGGGCCTTAACCATTTAAAATTTATGAGATTAAATAATTGACTCCATTTCAGAGTCAATTACCTAGCACAATTTCATTTATGCAGATTCTTGCATAGTGTAGGTATGTATGCGGGTTTTTACGCTGCACCATTAGTGGTATCAGAGCAGAAGTTTGTAATCAGAGTATATATGTAACCAGAGCAGAATTGAAATCAGAGCAAGGGAAGATTTCCTATGAAAAGGAGGTTGCACATAGAAGAAGGTAATATGCATAAGGCTACAATAGAATACTGTAAGGGGAGCTTTTGAAGTTCTAGAAGATTGTGGCATTCTAGCAGGGCTTGGAGTAGGCAGGAACGGAGGATTCCTTGAAGGAAAGAGAAAGCAAGATTGCTTAATGCAAGTTCTGAAGGAAAGAGGACTTGAAGAGAAAAAAGAGAACAATCCATGGTGGAATGATGAAACAAGATCATACTGATATCTTGAAAGCGAGGTAATGTGTTATGTTTTAAATTAAGAATGTGTGTTTTTATACTAATGCGCAGGTGATAGCAAGAGAAGTTGTGAGAGAAGAACGAGGTGAGTTCTTGAAGACAGAATAAGGAGAACACTCTGATGGAGAAGTGGCAGTGAACCTAAAGAATCCAACAAGAAATTGGACAGAAAGGACAGTTGAAGTGTTCTCAAGAGAGAGTGAGAGATTATAGAAGCCTAGAAGGAGCAAAGGTGTTGCTCAAGAGGAGGTTTTAGACAGAGGACTTGTGCTTACCAAAAGACTGAGTGAGGAGAGCTTAGTGAGGTAAGATTACAGTGAGGAGGACTAACTGTTGCATAGGCTTGTTGCAAAGGAGCTCATGAAGAAAGAAGAGAAGAATATGACTACTGATAATCATAGCAGAGGTTCAAAGAGAAGCCACAGCAGAGGATATAAGAAAGAGGATTTCAAAGAAAATGGAAAGAGGATGAGTCAAGAAGAAATTGACAAAGAATTTGTTGAATTAAAAGAACAACTCAATGCATTAAGGAGAATGCTTGAGAAAATCCAGAGACTAGGTTAGGTCTTGAGGAAGAAGCCAGTGGAATGGCATGAGATGCAGAGAAGGCTATAGCAAAAGCAAGTGAAGTGCTTGACAGAAAAACTCAAGGAAGCTGAGTTAGAAATGGAAATGGAAGAGTACATTTGTGAACCAAAACAAGGAGAAATTCTAGGAGAGACTGAAGATGAAAACTTGAAGACTGAAACTTCAAGTGAGGCCAACGGGTCACATGGGTTTAAAACTAACAATGTGTATGTATGAAGGTGAAACATGTAAAGAAGGAAAATTGGTTGATATTTTCGTAAAGGAGGAAGAAGACAAGCATACTCCAAATTCTGTTTTGGAAAAAGATGAGATAGATAGATCTCATATACAGTTGGAGAAATATGTCAAGAAACCAAGTGAAGAGCTTGAGGAGATTGAAGAAGAGACTACAAAATAATTTATGAATCATATGAATGATTTAGAACAACAAGGAGATATGATGGTTGAACCATCAAGTGAAACCATAGGGTCTTATTTTTTTTAAACGAATAGTTTGTATATGATGGCAGATATTGCAGGAGAAAAGCAGCCATTTGAAGATATCTTCAAAGGAGATGAAGATCTAGAAATAAAAGGTGACAAAGAAACTTTTCAGAAGAGGAGAAATTTGACTACATAGAGAAGAAAAGGTCTATGGATGAGTCTATAGAAGTTGTCATGGAGATGAGGAATCAGGATCTTATTCTAATGAAGAATGAAGGAATACTATCTCAGAAAGGTAATCAAATGAGTTTGATTAATTTTATTGATGAAAACCAGTGCAGGAGAATGTTAATGAAGATGATGGGACAAGGATAACTCTGGGAGAAGAGTTACAGAGGGACAGCAAGGCAAAATGTATTGAAGAAGAAGAAACTCTATTAGCTGAAAACATAGTAAAAGATCATCAATTCACCATGATGATGGGCACAATGGAAATAGCCATGAAATTTGTTGAGACAATCAGTAAAGAATAAGAACATCTACTGAAAGATGTTAAGGAAGAGGAAGTCTATGGGAAAGACTTAGCAAATGGGGAAATAACACTAACAAAAGAATGTTTTGCAGAGGATGAGCAATCTTTAGAAGCTATCAAAAGTATAGGGAAGTATCTTTTAGAAGATAAAAACTCTAAAATAAAGGAGGATGAATAATGTCTCTTAAATGAGAGAAACAGAGATTTATTGTAGCAGAAGGAACTTAACAATGCATGGATGTGTGAAGATGTGACGACACAGGAACAAGTTCTTGTGGAAGAAGGAGATGAAGTTCAGTCTGAAGAGCTAATAAGTGAAGCAATAGTTGAGACAGTTGAACCTTATGATTCCCAAACTAATAATATGTGTGTAAATGCAGGAAACATAAGTGATGATGAAATACTGGCAAAGTGTCACAGAGAAATTGCATTGCTGGAATATTTACTAGAGAATACAGAGTATGACAATATGATTTCAGAAAAAGGAGTTCACTACAGTGGACAAGAGCGGGAAGGCATCATTAAGATAGATGGTGTGGAAGAGAGACTAATGGACAGCTCATAAATTCTTTTGAGAGTTCAAATCAGCATACTGATGTGCTAACAGAGGAGAAAGAAACAGTGCAGCAAACTGAATTGTTGCCAAAGGAAAACAAGGCATAACATCCTTGTGTTTTTAATTTTAACAAGTGTTTTGTGAATGCAGGTTTTGTTGCAATTGATGGAGGATATTTGGCACAAGTGAACAACCAAATAAAAGTGAAAGAAGAGAAATCTATGCAAGAACTCAATCCATGGAATAGAGAAGTTAATTTGCTGGAGAAAGTGCTTAGCAGTCATGATTCAATCATGAAAGAGGGTAAGGATGATAGGGAGGCAGCCAGCGTAGGAGTCACATTGAGCATTGAAGAAAGAGCAAGAAAACCAAAAGTTGAAGCAAACAAAGCAAAAGTCAGTATAAGAGACAACATAAAACCAATCAAAGTAGAAGTTAGCAAAGCAACCAAGGCAAAGGTTGAACCAAGCAAAGCAAGAGTCAGCATAGAAGTCACAGAAAGCAAGGCAAAGGTTGAAGCAAGTGCAAAATAAGAAGAAAAAGTAAACTAGAAACTACAAAGAGAAAGTAACCAGCAACAGTTTAAAGAATTAGTGGATAGCAACAACCTGAAACAAAAAGAAGGAGGTAGAAAAATGAAGCAGAATATGAACCAGTCTAAAGATGCACTGGAAACAAAGATTGAAGAAATGTGGGAGTTGATGATGAAGCAGTCCAAATGGAGGGAAATGATAACGACAGGAAGAAAGATCAAGCAGAACTTGAATCTAATTGATAAGAAGAAGAAGATGGAGCAAAAGACAATAGATGTATAGCAGTAACAAGGGAACAAAGCATGTGGACAGTTACAGAACAAAGTGTGGGATCCAGGAAGACCAAGACCAGAAGACACATGATCAGAAGATCATGAATATTTTCTACTTTGGGAGTCTGATGCAGGAGCATCTGACACTCTTAATTGAATGAAGAATCCAAAGTAGAGCAAAGAGAGGATGTGGACCAACGAGCTGAATAAGGGGACTTTTATGTTTTAAAACAGAGAAAAAGATGGAATGGATAAGTCTCTTGAAGACTTATTAATTATAATCTCCCACATATGTATTCTGTAGCGAGCTTTAGGGCTTTAGTTGAGTGATTCAAGGAAAGGATTGATCGAATCCCTTCAGTGATCTGATCCAATGTATTCTTATAAATAGTGAACTTGCATGTTCAATTAAAAAATAGAGGGACAGATAGAATATATGTAAGCCTACGGGCAGAGTCAAAAGGGAGAGGCCGCAACATTAAAGAACTGGCCTCTGCAAGACTCAGAGTCTCAGATACGTAATTCGTTGTTTATATTGATATAGGGAGATGTTATTTCCTAACTATGTCTGTATGTTGAAGAAGTATTTCATGTATGAATTACTTGTGAATTTGTAGGATCTGCAACAGGTTGCAAGCAGAATTCTGAAGAACGCAAAGGAACGGAGTGATTCAGAGGAATCACATTGGATTTTGAATCCAAGTGAAGAAGCAGAATAAGCTCTAGAGAGAAATTGTGAAGTGAGAATTGCAGAGGAGTTTATCCTAGAGGAAGTTGAACAGTGGAAGGCGGAGTTCTGAAGAACTATGCAAGAGAGGAACGATTCAGAGAAACCGTAATGGAACCTTGAGTCCATCTGAAGGATCTAAGAGGACATTAATCAAAGAGCATCTGTAGTTAAGCTCAGATCAGAGTGGTGCAATGGAATCAGTGAAGGTTGAAGAACCCTTGAAGAAACTGGAAACTATCACAATCACTGAAAATGGCGTAAAAATTAAGTTAAACAGAAGAATGGATAATTGAAGTACCAGTGCACATCAGCCATTAGATTACATGGATCAACGGTTCAGATGATGTCATGAGGAGGAAGGCGAAACATCGCATCGGTGGAACCCTTTTTAAGTATCAAAATAGGTCATTAGATTATAGCGATAGCGACTAGCGATTAAACATGGACCATCGGATCAAGATTCAGATCGATGGTCCAGATCTAATCGTTTATCGCATATCAGAGAAGCCAAAGATCTAAGCAACAGTGGAATAGTTAAGGGCCGATACATTGATAGTGATTAAGAGCTTATCGGAAATCAGAGATATTAGGTGATCGGAGGTCAGGCCTTAATATAGTGCGACACGGTGGGGCGATTGAAGGTATGGACCCAATGAAATTTATAAGTGTTGGCGGATAAGTTTTGAAGTCTGCCTTATATGGTTCGAGTGGAAAGTTAGTGTAATTCCTTTGTATTGTGTTAAAGAGTTGCGCCAAGTGTTTTAAGGCTTAAACAGTGTTTTAACGATTCTGATAGTCATATGTCGAAGTCGGAGGGGTGATGCAACCATATATGTGGTGTGGCCGCGATAGAAGTGAATGCCGATTGCGATGAGGTTTAACCTCGGGGACTGTGCAAAGTCCATAAAAAAGCGGAGAAAGGTATGTTTGCGCAATATTTCCTTTGTAAAATATTTCTAAAGGGAAAATAGTGCCAGTAAGGATTTTGTGTATTAATATATATGTAACCAAGGCTATCAGAGGGTGGTTATATATATGTGTGTGTGTGTGTGGTTAACAGGTTAAATAAAGATGCTAAAGGGTTTTTATCCCAATAGGAGATTTGGTGGGGTGATTGGTTTCTGATATAAAGGAACCAAGATAAAAGGGCCTTAACCATTTGACATTTATAATATTAAAGAATTGACTCCATTTATGCATATTCTTGCATAATGTGGGTATGTGTGCAGGTTTTACCCTGCACCAAGGTGGTTTAAGGATGACCACCAACACTGGAATGCTTAATGCAGTTCCTCAGAACTCTTCCAAATCTGGCATGAAGTTGATGTCTTCTACTGGAGGAAGTGCTCCTCGTGTTTTGAAGATGGAAACCTTTAACCTTGAAAGGGAGGTCTCACCCTGCATAAAAAGGGAGAACCTCAACCTGAAAAGGAAGGTCTCAACCTGTGATGGTTTAAGGATGACCACCAACTCTATAATGCTTAATGCAATTCTTGGAACTCTTCCAAAACTGGCAAGAAGCTAAATTATTTTGTTAGAGGAGGTTTCCCTAGTTATTTGAAGAGATGTCTCAACCCCGCATAGATGGTTTAAGATTGATCATCAGCTGAAGTCATGCTCAGGGGCATGTTTGTCTCTAGCTACAACTCTTAATCTGGTATGGCAGGTTGTGGCTCAAGCTCGCTTGATGTGGCTTTGAAGCTTGTAGATGATCATCACTTCCCCCCTGTTAGATACAAGGTGAGATGATGGAGAAAACTCAACTAAAATATTGTTCAATATCTAGAAAATGTTCTGACATATGACTGAAATATATTCTTGGTTGTTGATGCCCATTGCCAAGAAGAGATCCATCCAAGATGAATCTTTGTTCTTGTAGGAGGCTTTTTTTTTAAGCATCTATGTGAAGAAAGAGTGGTTTTATGACAATGCTTACATGGACGAAGATCAAAATAGTGATCTTTCATATGGTCAACTCTTTCACAATGTTGGCATTTCATAATTTGTTGTTGTTGTTGTGGAAGAGGAGTAGAATCTGAAACCAATGAAGGTGAACTGTCATGAAAAAATCTAGTACTTTGAAATTGGATGGGCTTTGAGTAATTTGGAATATGAAAGGAAACATCCTTATCATATCCAAGACATGTTCTGTGCTTATTATCGACAAGCTCTTCCCAAGGTTTCATTATGGGCTTGGGAATTTCATGCTGAATTTATGCTTCTTTCTACAACTTTTCTCCTTCATTGGGCACTAGATCTAAATCAACTTCAACATTATTGACTTGTTGTTGATGGGAGTTCGTCTCAATGTTATGAACAAAAACAAGTTCAGAAAGACAACTCTTCTATTTTAATTCCCTTTTCTGAAGTTGAGATTCAAGCTCCAAAAATTCTACCTTCTCTTGTGCATTATGCAAACAAGTATGAATGTCAAAGAGAGTGTCTTTGTTGATGTGCACCATCCCATCAACATTGGAATGTATTAGAGTGGTTAACAGCTCTAATATATCATCAATTTTGGCCACCTTAGATTAATTTTGTGGATTCAAATGTACTCTCAAAACCAAATAAAAGGGTGCTCACTTTGCCAAATGTTACAAAGGCCAAAAGAAAAATTAGAGTATCAACAAAACTTGCAAAAGGGCTAGTACTAACACCAAATGTAACTATAGTACCAAACTTGGATAATAGTGCATTGGTGCCCTTCACAAATAGTGTATTACAACATATTTTACGGATTCCAAAAGATTATTGAAGCATAACAAGAAGCAATTTAAGTATTCCTTCAACACTATAAATCTTTCTTGCCCAAAATTTGCAAGGAGACAGTAAACTAGACAATGCAGATTGGTTCCTGTTGAAGACTTTTATATCTCAACACCTTCTACAAACAAATATAAAATAATGCCAAAAGACCAATATTTGTTCCCACTGGAATGTCTTTTTATTCGCTAACTTCACTCTTTGAATGGCATAAATTTGTTCAAACTCAGAGCCGCTCCTACAACTGTGACTCTTCTACTGACACAAATTTGTCTTCAATGCACATATAAAATTTATTGAAACCAATTCACATATTTAATTCCAATGTATAAGTAGCGCAAATATAGTCATATAATCTCAATTGATCCAATGTATGCCATCATATGAATCAACAACATATATGTAATTCAAGGCATATATGTTCACTGCATTCAATTTAATATATATCGTTGAGAACACATATAACCAATTCAATGCTTTGCATTGACTAGTGACAACAAACAACGCACAAAGAAGTAAAGGGCACACTAATGCCAATGCTCATACCCTGCACCACTTTGAAGTAGGCATACATTTTTCAACAAAGCTCACACATAGTGGCTTACACATCTCGCAAAACAGTAGGCCCATGGAAGTTAATCGTTTAATATAGTGAAATATATTTACGACTCTAAAGTGAAATATGATGAAGTATGTCAATCTCACATGTTTGACAATGTAGTGAAGTATATTCCCAATGTGGCATTCTTTTGACAAAATACATCCCAAAGAAACCCAATCAATTGGATATGAGCATAAGGCATCCAAATTTCCAAAGTAGAAAACTAGCCATTCGCTAGATTTGTCGGAGGTGAAACCCAAAACTGTGTATCTAAACAACTCCAAATTCCAAGCGATGATTTAAGGAACTTTCAATGCAACATGTATAAAATCGATTCAAATCAAGTTCCAAATGAGTATGGTATCAGTCATTCGATGTTGTATTCACACCACAAACTAATACACCATACATTGTTATTCATAGAGCTTCAACACAAGACTCAACTTCATACATTTTTTAAGACTACTGCTACAATGCCGGGTTTCAAGGCGTAGTTCAAGACACAAATAATCTTAACGGACCTGAGATACGACCATACACAGCTTCAACGCATTTACTATGCAACCTAAAACCTTGTAATGAAAGCAATGGAGCTATAAACATATTTGAAGAAACAAATAAAAGGTCAGGACACAGTTAAACTCGCACAGAAAATACCAATTTCACACAATGGAGCACTTTTACCAGTTACTTGTGTTTCTGCTTATCAAAAAGTGCTTTAGAAGGAGCTCACTCGCATTCCACTCACCTAATGCACCTAGATAACTCACAGTCCATTCAAACATGCGTAAAGAGGAGAAGAAATATTAGTCTGCCAATGCGTTACAAAATTTCAGGGGATTAAACGCAAACAACAGAGTTCTGTAAGTAGAATTGGTGAGTAGAGGAAACGCTTTTGACAAGGAGAAGAAATGTCAAAACTAACATGTAAAAAGGCCACAAAATGAAACAAGTGGCTGAAATATGAGCAGGGCCAGAGATCGTCCACTCTAATACCATGTTAAATACATACATGGTAGAGGAAGAATATGTATGATAAACATTGAGTTTCCTCTATTGTTCATAATTATACATATATATAGTACATTGGTGTGACCCTTGGATTCATATTCCAAGTGGTCTCTTGGACTCCGGTGGCTTTTCACATTCCACACCAACCCATAGAGATTAGGTGTCCAACAAAAACCGTAACCAGAAGATGGAAACAATAGAGAGGTGTTATTACAATGTGACACTGACTACAATGTTTTTTCCTTAAGGTAAATGGAGCAATAGTTTGGACGTATGAGACAGACTGCAAATATGTGTAATTGATCAACGGGTATGATGTCTTTGATATCCATGGTAAATACGTTGGTGATGAGAGTAGAGAGACCCTAGGCATCCACTTGTGTCGTATTAAGAGATCTTGAATATCGAGTTTTTCCCCATTTTTCCATTTTGGTTTTGAAACTCGATGTACAAGTTGAATATATCAATCTCAACGATTCAGGGTTGTGCTATATCCATAACTCAAATTTTCACCTTGACTTGAAAGGTGTGCAACTGATACTCAAAGCCAAAAAAAATATTTATCGCTAGAGTTTATGACCAAGACTTTAAGTCACTAATTGGAATTTGTTGAAGTTCTCATTGCATCAAGCATTCTACCAAGGGATCTATGGCCAAACCCGCTACCACTGTTGGTGTTATTTAAATATTCTTTGCATTCAGTTCTTTTAATACTATGACCATCAGTTCCTAAGTGCATTGGTAGAATGTTCATGATAATTAATTAAGGTATATATACTACTTATATGGCGTTGATGGCATTGTTCTTATATCTACAAAATCGTGTAATGTGAACTATGTTGAAGTTCGTCCATGGTATTCTCTATAAGGTTCGTTGGCTCTTTATATATTGAATATTGATATCATTGATGAGTGTTGTAGATTGAGGGTCATTCACATATATGGTCCATGATATATGGTTGAAGATGAATTAAATTATATGGGTGAAATTTATAGAACTATCTTTATGAATAAACAGAGTTGTTGTTAGTGTATTCTTTGAACTTTATATAAAAGTAGTATTTTGTGGAGGAGAGAAGGCATTTGTATTCGTTGTAATATTGGTGCATTTGTTGTGAAATGGATCTAATTGGTTAAGTATTAGAGTTCCTCAATACTCTGATACACTCAGCTACTGACAACACAATCCAAATCAGCAAAGACTCTCTCTCTAAAATTCGAACTTGTCTACAATATGCACAATAAAACATTGAATTTTTGCATCTTAAGTCTTAACTACAACAACATGAGTTACAAGGTCGACATCATTATGAACTGATTTTTGTTCAAAGCAGTCCTTTCTTTGACTTTGAGATAGACTCCCATCAACAACCAAAAAGTAATCAAATCAATGAGAATGAGGTTGATTCAGATGCAGTGCCCATCTCAGGAGTAGATTTGCATGCACATGTCATTAGGGGAATTTTGAGGTCTAAAATGGGTCTCCTAAGAAAAATGTACAATCAAAATAAACTTTATAAGAACCAATAAGATTCAAGATGATGATGTCAACCATGGGGGATGATTCACCATTTTTGGAGTAAAAAATTAAAAAGTTTAAGAAATAATAAAATAATAAAACTAGTTTTTCAACTCATGTTTTCAACATATCTCTCATAGGTTTTAATCAAATTTCAAGTGGGAATGCTCATTGGATGAAAAATCTTATTCCTCATGCAAGGAGCACCCATGTTGCATACTTTGGATGGACCTTGCTACATGAAAAATGAGAAATGCATGAAAAAGCATGACTACAATCACGTTTTTCATGTATTTTTCATTTTTCATAGAGCAGGATTCATCAAAAGTATGCAATATGGGTACTCCTTGGATGAGGAATAAAATTTTGCATTCAACGGGTGTTGTTTCTCAAAATTTGAGTAAACCCATGGGGAGATAAGTTGAAAACGAGAGTTGAAAAAATAATATTTTTTTTCCCTCTACTATTTGATAATGTAATCTAATATTATTTGATTATTTCCACTATTATTTTATGATTTCCTTAGGAATACCATTTAGACTTCAAAACTCCCCTAATGTGAAGTTCAGACTACAGTTCACAAGCCCATTATCAAACAATAAAAACAGAAGAGATTGTCAACAATAAAAACAGAATAGGTCTTGGATATGATAACATGTCATCTTATCATACTCCAGACTAATCAAAGCCCATCAAATTTTAGAGTGTTATATTTCTTCAGGATGGTTTTTCACCTAGTTTTTCTCCTCCTCCACATTCACAACAGATTTTCAAACGCCAACATTGTGACCAAATTGGCCATGTGAAAGATCATTGTTTTGATCTTCATCCATGTGAGCATTGTGGTAAGCACAATCATCATTCAGAAAAATGCTTCAAAAACAAGCCTCCTTGCAAGAATGAAGATTCACCTAGAATGGATCACTTCTTGGAAATGGGCTTCAACAACAAAGAAGATATATAAATAATACCACTGATTTTTTTGTGAATATTGAAAAGTATTGCAGTTGATATTTCTTCATCTTTTCACCTTGTATCTGATAGGAGGTAATTGATGGTCATCTACAAGTTTCAAATATAAATCAAGCTATCCTAAGCCACAACCTGAACCTGCTTCCTAAGCCTATATTGAGAGACAACCATACCCAAATTTAGAGTTGTAGTCAGAGACACAAAAGCCCCTAAGCATGCCTTTGGTTGGTGGCCTTCCTTAAAACACCTCAAGTTGTAGACCTCCCTTTTCCAAGTTGAAGGTATCCCTCTCCAAAACATTAAGGAGACCTTCCTCTAGAAAAAGACTTCAATTTCTTGCCATATTTTCAAGAGTTCTGAGAACTGCACTAAGCGTTCCATATTTGGTGGTCAGCCTTAAACAACCAAAGGTTATAGACAGACATCCCTTTTCCAGGTTGAAGGTATCCCTCTCAAAGCATTAGGGACACTTCCTCTAGCAAAAGACTTCATCTTCTAGCCATATTTGGAAGAGTTATGGGAATTTCACTAAACATTCCATTGTTGGTGTTCATCCTTAAACCAAAGTCGATTGAGACCTCGATTTCTCCCACCTTATGCCATCATATCAGAGAGAAAATTCAACTTATTTCTATCATGCATTGTTTTATTTGTGTATTATAGCTCTCTTCTTGGACTTGTATATACCCCTTCGGATTAAGGGGGGGAATGTTGGACACCTAATTCGCTAAGGGTTATGGTGTGGAAGTTGAACGGTCAAAAGGATTCTAAGAGACCATGGAATATGAATCCAAGAGTCATAACAATGTATTATAAATATACATCTATGTGAATAGAAATGTCATTCACATTTATACTATATGTTGTCCACATTCCATGTGAGTTTAACATGGTATGAGAGATAGATTGACTCAAAATACCTCTACTAAACTTGGTGTAACTCCTTTCATCATGGCTACTTCTTTGCTATATACCCAACCCCTGAAATTCATCTACAAATTTTCAAAACTTCTGCATATTGTTGTACCAGTCTTCCTTATGCCAGTCTGACCTGACAGTTGCATTATTTCTACACTAGTCATACTTTCACGTTACGAGTATAACCTCCACACTAGTTTGAACTAGTTGTTGCATCATTTGAATTTTGGTTCGACATTCACATTCCTACCAATAATGACCACATTAATTGTTAATCTACTAGCTTTGCCATCACTCGGGCCTCTCACTCTAACATTCCTTAGCCCTAACGCTTCTATCTTGAAAAGTAGCAGCCATACCAGTACAAAACCACGTTGGCATGATTAGGAAACCTAACTACAGTATAATTTGCTTAGGATTTGTAGCCATTTTTTTCTGTTCTTGATAGAATATTTTATGGAAAACCTCCAATTTTGTATAAGTCACATCCTAGATGATACTTGAATATTCTAAGCAATAATAAGCGAAGCAACACTTGTTATTCCCAATGTTTGTCTCTCTTGAGCCAACCATAGGAGTAGTATGTACAATAGTGCTCGTCTTAGCCCGGACACAGTCGACTTGTTGTAAAGAGAGAACAACAGAGAGATACAACTACTCTGCTGCAGTGTCATGAATGGAGAATGGGTTGAATATTCACGTAGTCCAATCAAATTCCAATGCTCCATTTAACTAATTAAATTAATATTATCCATTATTGCTCAAATCGTGATTGTGTAAGTATTGAAACAAAGAATGTGAAGGAGACCTTGAGATAGAAAACTAATTGAACAATGAAACTAGTGGTCAGATCATAGAGATGGCATATACTTTTTGGAGGATACATGGATTCTATTCATAACTAGATACATATGAGGAGTGCAGTATTTTATGGAGGAGAGGAGACATTTCTATTCGTAGTAATATTGGTGCATTTTTTGTGAAATGGCTCTAATTTGTTAAGTATTAGAGTTCCTCAATACTCTGATAAACTCAACTAAGGAAAACACAATCTAAATCAATGAAACAGCAAAGACTCTCTCTCTGAAATTCGAACCTGCCTATAATATGCACAAGAAAACATTGAATTTTTGCAGCTTGAGTCTCAACTACATCAATATGAGGTACAGGGTAGACATAATTCTGAACTGATTTTTGTTCAAAATAATCCTTTGTTTGACTTTGAGACGGACTCCCATAAAAACCAAAAATTAGTCAAATCAATGAGAATCAGGTTGATTCAGATGCAATCCCCATCTCAAGAGCATATTTTCATGCAGATGTAGAAGTTCAGACTACACTTCCCAAACCCATTATCAGACCTTGGGAAGATATTGGCAACAAAAAAACAAACAAGTCTTGGATATGATAAGGTGGCATCCTGCCATGCTCTAGACTACTCAAAGCCCATCAAATTAAAGAGTGTTGGATTTCTTTAGGACGATTCTTCACATGTTTTTTCTCCTCCTCCACATTCACATCAGATTGCCAACTACCAACATTTCGACTGAGTTGGCCATGTGAAATATCATTGTTTTAATATTCATCCATGTGAACATTGTGGTCAACACAATCATCATTTAGACAAATGCTTCAAAAACAAGCCTCCTGCAAGAATGAAGATTTACCTTGGATGGATCACTTCTTGGAAATGGGCTTCAACAACCAAGAAGATATTTAAATCACACCACATAATTTGTTCTGGAATATTGAAGAGTCTTGCAGTTGAGATCTCTTCATCTTCTGACCTTTTATTTGATATGGGTGACTTGATGATCATCTACAAGTTTCAAAGATAAATCAAGTGATCCTGAGCCACAACCTAAACATGTTGCTAAGCCTACATCTAGAGACAACCATACCAATAGTTAGAGTCGTATCTAGAGACTCAAAAGCCCCTAAGCATGCCTTTGGTTAGAGGACTTCCTTAAACCATTGTAGGTTGAATACCTACCTTTTCCAGGTTGAAGTTCTCCCTCTCCAAAACATTAAGGAGCACTTCCTCTAGTAGAAGAAATCATCTTCTTGCTATATTTGGAAGAGTTCTGGGAATTTCACTAAGTGTTCCAGAGTTGGTGGTCAGCCTTAAACCACTGCATGTTGTAGACCTCCCTTTTCAGGGTTGAAGGTCTCCATCTTCAAAGCATTAGGGATACTTCCTCTAGGAGAAGATTTCAACTTGCTAGATTTGGAAGAGTTTCGAGAACTGCACTAAGCGTTCGAGTGTTGGTGGTCATCCTTAAGCCACCACCGATTGAGAGCTCGAGTTCTCCCACCTTATGCCATCATCTCATAGAGCACATTCAACTTATTGTTGTAATGTATTGTTGTATTTTTTTTATTATAGCTCTCTTCTTGAACTCATATATACCCCTTTTGATTAAGGGGGGGATTGTTGGACACCTAATCTGCTAAGGGTTATGGTGTGGAAGTTGAATAGTCAAAGGGAGTTTAAGAAACCATGAAATATGAATACAAGAGTCATAACAATGTATTATAAATTTACATCTCTATGAATAGAAATGTAATTCATGTTCATCCTGTATGTTGTCCACATTCCATGTGTGTTTAACATTTTCCATAATAAGATACTCTCTAAGAGAGGTTTGCAAGGACCACGGTTTTTTTCTTTGTGCAGAATGCCGTTTGAAGACATTGGCCACCTCTTTCTCACATGTTCCTTTGTTGTCTCGGTCTGGAAGGAGTTTTGGAATGCTTTCAAAATTTATACAACAATGCATTGTTCTTCTATTGGACAATGCCTAATTCCCAATGGCCTATTGAACAAAATGAATATCAGGCTCTTCCTTTGTACATATTTTGGCGTATCTAGAGGGCTAGGAATGCCAGAATTTTTGACAACATTGGCCTTGATATGCAACTTATTACTTTGAAGATTGTGGCCTTATTTTTGGAAACTGGCCCCTCGAAGCCTAAGCCTCGAAGCCTAAGCCATCTCAGAGAGCTTACATCCATAATGACATAGGGAGGTCTTCCTCAGTGGATTATTTTGATGGGGCCTCTTTGGATGGGGAGTGTTGATGTGGGGTGTAGATTGAGCAGGGATATGGACAATCAAATCATTTCTATTGGTTGGGAGGTGTAGGTACCAATAGCAGGGCTGAGATGTTGACCCTATGGGGCGTGTTACAGTGTGGATTGTGATTATCTATGGAGGAGATTGTAATTGTTGACGATTCCAAATCGATGATCGAATGGGCTCATGGGAGACGTTCCTTCAAGGTGACATCTTTAGATGACTGGATGTAGCAAATTGTTGCTCTGCAACAAGCCTTCAATAACACCTCCTTCATCCACATCTACAGAGAACGGAAATTCATGGTAGATTCTATGTCCAAAAGGGGTAAATTTGTGCTCCCTAGTGAGATTCATTTCCATTTTTTTGAAAATGGCACAAAGCGAGGCTCAGGGGATTTTTCCTTCTAGAGGTTGGGTCATTCTTTCACTACCTCCGGATGTTATTTCATGCTCTTTTTTTTATTTATGTTTCTCCTTTCCGATGTGTTTTTGAAAGACTATATTTGGTTATGGTCAAGTTTCCAAATTTTTTGTTAAAGTTTCATAAGTTCATAGATGCCTTGTTTCCTCTAGGCACTGTGTTTTTATTAGATATTTTTCTTGTTGTTTCTCTTTCACAAAGTCATTTCCACAATCCATTGAAAATGAAGTGTGTTTTATCTTCTGGAAACATTCATGCTAATTCTATTTTCAAGCAAAAACTACCCGATAATAAAGATGAGTGAATATATTCTAAATTGGCCTCAAAATAATTACAATATTTGCAACAAAATTTGATATCCTTACAACAAATATTTTAATGTTTTTCAAAAGGAAATCCACAACTTAGATTGTAAGCTCTCATTATACCATATGTAATTTCACATTATCCATTAAAAAAAACCAAACGTAGTATGGCATTTCAACGGGCTTGAAAACATACGTGCACTCACATTATCCACTCCTGTCTTTAAATACACCCACGAAGAACCTGTGGTACTTGCTTTCACTCGTATCAGGAATATTTGTTGTGTGGCCAACTGAACTAGTCCAGCTCCCAACGTACCGAAACTTCAATCGTCCTCCATGCTTTGACTCGTTCTTTACTTGCGTGAAGGCAGAGGTTACAACTTCAACTCTCGTTGGTGTTAAGGAATAGCTATTTCAATTCTCGACCTTTACGTCTTTACAGTCGATATGCTTGGTCTCAAGTCCAATGGCATCAAGATTCAAGCGGAAGAAAATAACATTTTTGAACAATAGTGGTGAGTGGAAGTGGAATGAGAGAGACAAAATCTCGTTATTCTTTTTCTCATAATGAACAACTCCACTGGAATTTTGCACAAAAATGATGGGTATGACATGAGTGCTTATTTAAGGACAGTTTGTTTACAATACTGTGCATATGTCAGATGGGAAAGGGATGGCAGAGGGTTGCAACAGTGGTGAAATTGAGGCACAAAAATTAGTGTTTAGGACATAAAATGGTATAGAAAGGTAGGATTACAAGAGCAGAAAAAATAATTTTGGAGGTTGGCTTGATACCATGTCAGATTAGGAGTAAATTCATGAATGTATTGTTGTATTTTAATTAAGATAGCATATGACCATATACAAGGAGAGAGAGACTATTGGGTTTCACCTCCCAGTGTCTCTTTGTCTTCCAATTTCCTTTTATTTTTACTATTTACAATATTTACATCAGTTTACCTAATCCCAAAGATTAGTGTCAATAGATAATTATTCCTACAAGGCATAGTTCAGCCCAAGAAGACATAGGCACAACTTCATACCTCCCTTGGTGTCTCATGCTTAAGTAGTAGTAGAAAAAACTATTGAAATTATAAAAACAATCCCTCTCATGTGAGATGGGAGATTAAAGAGGCTGAAAAAAGAGCTAGGATTTGCTATTGTTTCATCTCAAACACTAATGTTGAGGAACAAATTTGACAATGGGTCCCAAATACAGGTGATATCAAGACAAGACAAACCTAGTATATGTAATATGTGAACACATTAGCAGAGTCCCACTCGAATAGTTAGAGGAGAAGCAATTGATTTTACATGAGGCGGACAAGATACAAGGAAAATACAAAGTTAGTCGATTTGATGAAGAGGTTCCACCTAAACCCATTTAGGTGAATTCCCCAACTACTTATCTTTTGTTGTTATGTATGTCAGGTTAGCTTTTAATATTAATTTTGTCATATAGTTTTTCACAAGGCTTTCAAACCTCAATACAATGCCATAGGTGCCGCAACAATAATTACTTGTTTGGTTTTGAAATTCTATTCAAACATTTCACATGATCTAAGACAACTATTCTTTGTTGCTAGTTTGCTTTTCCCAATGGTAGACCAATGGATACAACCTGATTATTACATATAAACCTTTTGCTTGTGTATTAATATAATTACTATAACCAACTTACATAATATTTATGTATTGCTAGAAGTAGATAATTTTTTCATGATGAAATTTGAGTTTTTAATTATTGTAAACAAATGAATTAAAGTTGTAGGAAATGACTAGTTTGTTGATAAAGCCACCAATGTTTGGAAAAAACTCCTTTGGACAAAATAATAAATATATAGTTTATATCATTCAATAAAGAAGCCGTCAACATTTGACAAAATATTTTGGGTGAAGTAGCCAAAACCCCAAATATTAGATGAAGTCATCTACACTAAAAAAAATGTTTTTGGTGTTGCAATAATAAATCACAAAAATTTAATTAATCATTGATAAAGTCATCAGTGTTTAGAGAAATCAATTGGGTGAAAAAATCAAAATCGTAAATAATATGTCAACAATCATTGTTTCCATTGGCATTTAGAGAAATCCATTATATACACAGGACAACAGTGGTGACCATAACAGTGATGTCATAAAATTCATTTAAACTTCGTTTTATGTAATGTATATTAAAAATATACCGAGCAAGATTTGAAATACATTAAAAACTTAAAAACTTTGAAATTATAAATTTAAAATACCTTGAAAACTTTGAAATTATAAATTTTGGGTTTTAATAACTTTTAATTTTAATTTACACATGAACATAATTATTTAAAGTTGATTTATCATAATTATTTTAATGTGTAATTTAATTTGTACTTAGAATGTCACATGTCCAGAGATGCAAATCTCATTCCCAGGTCATGGAAATGAGAGAATTGGAAACTCCAGACTCTCCAAAGCTTACGTTGTTATCGTAATCTAATGCTCCAGCTGATGCACCAAGAACTGCATGTGTCAATCTAAAAGGCCTAGCATCTACAACTTCTTTGAGTTGGGAGGAACAGAAGGACCAAAGTAGTTGTATTGGGTCACTATGCAGAAACCTCCCCTGCACCCTCTTGCCATCAAGGAGATGAACATTGACCTTACATATATTCACTCCTTGTGGCTCGTCCTCTAGTAGTGTTGGGTACACACGCAGTTTCACTGCGTTTTGTTGATTGTCTTCTTCTTTGATGTCCAAATTAGAAGTAGAAATAGCCAAAGCTTTGCCTAGCTCTTCATCTGCTCTGGCCCTCCTAGAATGGCAATATTACTTGGGGCCGTTCCATAAAAGGTATCAAGTCCTCTAACAATCGCCTTGGGTTGATCATGCATGTCCAAGCTTGCAGTTTCTATCCAGTGATGGAACAAATAACAAGTTTTGATGGCATCTCTATCAAACCATAGTAGGTGCACACCTTCCTTCCTTCTTTGTTGTCATCATAAATCTGCCAGAAAATGAAACTTGCACCAATGTTCTCCCTCACACTTTGGTTGGCCCAAGTGTCTCTATTAAGAGTATAAGAGTTGAACTCTTTGGGGCATTGTATATTTGTGATCACCCATTTTCCTTGGAGTGTAGCTTCATATTTGGCATGCTCAAAACTGCCTTTGGACAGGATTTTAGCAGGTGCTCCATGTTTTGTTCCTCTGAATGACATAGGTAGCAAAAATATGGTCCCTAGAACCCTTTCTTCTAATGTGGTCCCAAGTTAATATTTTCTTCCTTCCTATCATCCAAAGAAATAACGAGACTTGGGTCATAAATTCTTAGACCAAATCCGAAGCCAAAGTTGGCCTTTCTCTAAGTTCTTGTGTCTTGCTAGGAGTGCATATGCTTCTTTTAGGGAGAACATACCAATGGGTAGTAAACCCCATCTTACTTTTTCTCAATCTTGAGCTATCCAAATTCTCCTTTCCAACGACTCCTCCTTTAGGCTCTCCCATGGAAAATCATGTTGGATGTTTGCCCAATCCTATTTAGATTTCCAAGATCTCCACATACCTGATTCTTAAGCTTCTCTCTAGAAATCTGACACCCTTTTACCTCCCAATCCTATGGTGAATATTTGTATCTCCCTATGCTCTTCCCTTTCCTTTAACGTTGGGAGTTTTTTCCAAGCATCTTCCCAGAATAAAGTAGAATCCCATTTTCCAACCTCCCAGAAGGGATACTCTTTTACAATGTTTATATTCTCCTGCGCCCACTTCCATATGGTTGATCCTAGAATGATCGAGAAATCACAGAGGTGTTCTTCTGGAGAAACCAAGGGGAGGTATTTCCTTCTCCAAATTTGTTTCTAGAGTTCATTTCCACCTAGAACCCATCATCACCATAATTTGGCTCCAATAGCTCCATTAAGGATCTTCAGGTTTCACAAGCCTGGGCCCTCGATCTTCTTGGGAAGGTAGACTCGCTTCTCCCATGCCACCAAAGGTCATTTCCTCACCTTAATAGCTCCTCTCCATATAAATTCTCTCCACTTAGAGGTGATTTCATTAGCAATCTCTTTGGGTATATGAAATACCACCATTTTATAGATCAAGATAGCTTGCGACATCGATTTGGTTAGCACTAATCTTTCCGCTAAATTGAGAGCTCTAAAAGCCTAATTGTTGACTTTGTTGGATATTTTCTTTAGGATCTCCTGCTAATAAGAGGACCTTTTTGAGTTTAAAACCAAGGGCACCCCAAGTAATTCGAAGGTAGACAATCAATTCGGAACTCTAATACCCTTGTTATATGTCGTTGAATCGACTCCTTACAATGAAAAAAGAAAATGGTTGTTTTATCATTATTTATAACCGTACTTGAGGCTTCCATAAAAATTAACAACAAAGAATGAATAACTCTATACTCTTTGAGGCTTGGCTACCTGAATAGACACACATCATCTACAAATTGTTGACAAGTCACTGGTAGGTCATTCCCGTAAATTATTATCCCTTTTAACTCACTCTTGGAGCATGCACTTTAAGTAATCTTCCCAACCTATCTGTATCCAAAATAAAAAGAAACAAGGATAGGGGGTCTCCTTGTCTCAAACCTATAGATAGATTAAAAGTACTTGATGGAGATTTGTTGATCAGAATGTAAAAGAAATAAGAACAAATGAGGGATCTATTCTAGGAAATCCACTTCCATGAGAAATAAAAAAGCATTTAAACCCCAAGACAAGTAATCCCAACTTAGTTTGTCATCTGCCTTTGAAAGATTTAACTTTATCACCATATCTGGTTTTTTTATGGGACTTTAGTGAGTGGATTACTTGTGAGCAATTATTATCCCATCTGTGATTTGGTGACCCTCCACAAATCTTGTTTTCTCTGTCATAATAAAATCCTTCAACAAAGACTTTAATCGATTTACAACCACTATGGAAATGGTCTTGGTAAACAACATTGCAAAGAGAAATGGGTCTAAAACCACTAGGGTCCTTTTTTTTCCTAGCTTTAGGTATTAATGTTAAGAAGGTAGCATTCAAACCTTAACAAATCATTTGGAATTTCCTTGACTCCTCCATTTCCACATGATTCTCCCATCCAAAGAAAATTTGGCACGCTTTAAAAAAGTCCACAGTGTATCTATTTGGTGGTCCTAGTGCTTTGTTATGAGGCATCACAGACACTACATCCTCAATCTCTTGCAACGAAATCTCACTCATTAGAGCCTTGTTCTATTATTTGTTCACTAACCTAGGGATACAATATGTAATCTTGTTGACAGCATTCTTCTATCTCCTCATGAGAATTCTTCCTCTTCTCGGCCCTTCCAATTAGTGAGAAGTTCTATTGTGATTTTTGTGCTTTATCAATGACATGTCTAATAAATTTGGATGTTTCTCACCCTCCCTCAGCCATTGAATTCTTAGCTTATGCCTCCATATTGAATCTTCTTGTTTCCTTTATTACTCTAATTTATTCAGAGAAATTCCCTCCTCCAGCACTAGGTCCTGTGATCTACCTTCAATAATCATCCTCTGCTAAATCTCGTACATCTTACTTTCCAAAATTTATTTTTATTTGATAATATGACTGAACTCCTTTTTATTGCATTGTCTAATCTTGGATTTGAGCTCTTTTAACTTCTGTTGGAGCATGTGCATTATGTCTTTGCTTGTCGCCTTAATTTCCCCACCATGATCTTGTTTTTCTACAAAAATACAAATCTTGTAATCTTATTTTTTTCCCCTTGGAAAAAGTCGTAATTTTATTCATAATTGAAAAAATTACATTTTGTAGATGCCGAAGCATATGCAAATGGCTGAACCTGTAATGACAGGCAGCGAAACAGAGACAATAACACTAAAAAAGCAAGAGTATCTATTCCTGTAAATACAGGTACTGACATAGTAACAGTAATAATAAAAAATAAATGAGTTCCTATACTTTTCTTCCCTTCCTCTTCTCCACCCGACGCCATCCTCCCGAGTCAGCATTGGGTGTAATAATAGCTATCTGGTTTTCCCCTGTGCTCATTTGTAGTTCTTTGTCGGAGTCTGATCCCTCTGAGCCGTGGGCTCTCTTTATGCCACTTACTTCCATTTGTAATTCTTGATGCAGATCTGTAATGATTAGCCCCATATGAGTAGAAGGGATATCCGCTTCCTGTGATTGTTTCTGTCTCATTTGAGTGTCTGGTTCCTGTTGGTTCTCTGTGGGTTCCACCTGTATGTCCTCTTCTTCCAATGGGTCTATGTGCTGCCAGCCTTTAGGCTTTTTTTGTTGTTTCTTAGTTCTCCTGGGGTCCTTTCGAGTTGATGGGCAGTTATATTGAAGGTGCCCTGTCTGCATACAGCTTCTACATCGGAAATCTGTGTTTTCGTAATCAAGCTGCTGAATCCAATTGGTATTATTAAAGTTCAGCGTAATGTGGTCAGGTAGCCCCTCACTCAAGTCCACTTCTACACATATTCTGGAAAAAGTAAAGATTCCTTTGATAGCTCTGTCTTCATCCATTTTTAGGAATTTCCCTAGAGAATTCCCAATGGCGATTAATACTTTTTGATGCCAGAAATGTAGCGGGAGTCCATGAAGTCTCACCCATACAGGCATTTTTGAGACTATCGTTGTATTGGCATCAAAGTTCGGGAACCAGGGGGTGATGAAAAGTCCGGCATTGCCCCAAAACCAAGGCCCCTGATTGATAGTGTTGTCTCTTTCCTGTTCTGTATCAAATCTGACTATGAATAATCCCTTGGGACATAGATAAATTTCGCAGTTTGATGTCCATGTTGTATGGATCCATTGATGCAGAGCATCTGATTTAGGCCAGAAGCCATTAAATCTACAAATAACTGCAGTATTGGAGAGATCGATGTATAGGCTATTTACCTCTGTCATTGTTACTCGTAGAGTTGGTGATTCTGGCTTTTGTTCAACGATGTAAGGACCTGGCAACTCTGCTGGTATTGCTGTTTTGTTTTCCATTTTTTTCCCCTTTACTGCATCCCGAAAAAAGCTGGTATTTTTTGAGCTGGATCTCGTGTTCCCACCACACAGCCGCAGATTGAGGATGATGGTTGAGTCGTTGGTAATGCTGTAATGCTGTAGTGTTTTATTGTCCTGCAGACTGAAACCAGAAAATATAAGGTTTTGAATTTGAGTTGGGGTTCCAAGGTGTCCCTAGATCTTTTCCTTTAATTCGTGTATGCTCTTCTCCTTATTGAATCTCATGCAAAAATGTTTGCCTTCAAGCGATTTAACAAAAATCTGGATCAGATCTGTGTTCATGAGGAGTAGATCCAGATCCGCCAGTTTATGAGTCAGATCTGGCGGTAATATGTCAGATCTATGGATTAGATCGATGCTGTGGAGCCTTTGTTGAGCCAGATCTGTACCCCTGCGTAGTGGATCGCTCCTATGGAACCCTGTCTTTGCGAGATCTGGTCGGTTCCTGAAAGGACTGCGCATTGTTTCACTGGAACCCCCTTCTCTGTTCTGTGGTGCGACGACATCATAGATCCGCTCGAAAAGCCTAGCCTTTGTTTCAGATCCGAGCCGCAGAGCCTTCCTCAACAACCCATATTTTTTTCCCCCTTCAAATCGGGTTCTGTACGCAGAGACAGAGACTTTCTGCGGGTCCCTGATCTCTTTCCGCACCACGAGCTTCGCCTTCGGATCGGCCTGAGATGCCGTTGGCCTGATCAATACCCTGCCTTCACTGGTTCCGCAGAGGTGAACGGAGGCGGCAGACGAGGGGTCTGCGGCCAGAGAAGATTGAACCGGATAGTAAATGGCCATGGGGGAGCAAGTGCCGCAGGTTCGATCCCAGATTCGAAGAGTTCGTAGAGCTCCGTCCCAATTCACTTGGAATCCCTATTTTTTATATTAAATCAATATAAATAATATTATTCTCTTTGATTAAAATATTTTTAATTTAATAAAATAAAAAATACTATTTTATTATTTTAAATAATATTTCCTTAAAGGTGGATGATCAATGGGAAAGTGAGAAATTTTTCACTATAGAACAAAGGTTAATTCCTCATGAATACTACTTTAAAATGTAAAAATACTTAAAATAAAAATTTAAATATGTAAGTTTTAAAAAAAAAAAACAAAATCAACAAACTCTTCTATATATTATAAAATAATAGAATACAATATTTTACATTTATAAAATAATAGAATCAATATTTTAGCATTTATAAAAATAAATATACTAAAATTAATTGTATTAATTAAAAATCTTAATTGCAATATAATTTTATTTAATAAAATTATTATATTTCTCTCATTTTATATAGAGAAATAAAAATAAAATGCAATATGCCACCTTTCTGGATAATATGATTACAATCAAACTATGCAAAATATTATATGTCCTTTGTAGATAATATGATTACAATCCAACTCTGCAAAATATTATTTATCTTTGTGCTCTTCTAAATTCAAATACGTCAGGTCATAGTATCAACTACATCTATATTAAATACAATAAAAATATTTAATAATGGAGTGAAAACATTCTACAGTGAATTTGTTAAATTTATAATATTATTTAGTTTATTTTAACTTTTTTGTTGATCAAAATTTTTTCATTAGATTTTTATGAAAATAAAGATTATAGAAGATGTCTCAACAACTTTTTTTCTTCATTCCGAATAGACTTGTTCGAATAGAGGATCGGAGGATTTCATAGATAGAGCTTTACAAACATTATTTATGCTTGGCATAGAAGCCATATAGTACTTGTAAAGAAACAAAAAAAACAATAAAGACCAGCAGCAACATTTCATGGAGGGGAATGAGGAGGGAGCACAAGGGAACTGTAAAATAGCCATCATGCTAATGCATGTGAAAATCAATATGGTCCACCTAAGCTTCCAAGTTACGTAGGTGGTC